>PVJA010016369.1:0-43582 GCA_004027025.1 Myocastor coypus | reverse complement strand
AAGAAGAAGAAGAAGAAGAAGAAGAAGAAGAAGAAGAAGAAGAAGAAGAAGAAGAAGAAGAAGACAGTAAGAAGAACAAGAAGAAGAAAGTAAGAAGAAGAAGAAAGAAAGAAGCAGGGAGATGGATCTTTCCGGAAAGGTCAGGGACTAGGAGGTGGTTGTCATGGAGAGAAGGGGCAGGAAGGAGCTGCGGGGGAAGTAAGATGCGCACGGCTGCTTCTCAGCTCCACACAAAGGACGCAAGCCTTGTGCCCTGCAAGCACGGACTGATAGAGAGTGAAAACTGAAAGCGTCGGTGGTGAGCTCCCCACAGGAGGTCAGGCTGATAGTTTTCACAAATGCAGATTCACCACATAGCCAGGCCAGACTCTCGGCAGGCAGGGGCACGCTCCCGCTGTCCGCAGGCGCAGGCGCATTCCTGGCTGCCCACGGCGGGCCCAGAGGGCTTGCGCTTCTCTGAACCTGGAAACGGAACTCTGTGAACAGCGGCCTCTTCCCGGCCTTACGCTTGCTAAAATTTTAATGACATCGCTGCGCGGCTCATGCGGTGACTTTCCAACTGCAAGCTCTTACTGTGCGGCCTCCAGCCAGGCATCTTGTCCTTGCTCAGCGTGCAGCTGGGTTCTAGTTCTACGCTCTCTTGAACCGTGCTGCCGCGAGAGCTTTTCTGAATGTCTTTGGCCAAACACACGAGCATACCGAGCAAGCACACAGTCAGGAGCATAATTTCTGGGCTGTGAGACGCGTACACTCAGCTTCACGCTGCTGAACGGTTTTCCAGGCTGTTCTACCGATTCGCCCCTTTCCCGGTTGTGCCATATTCCTTGCCAGTGTTCAGCGCCCCGGGCTCCCCACCACCACCTCGCGCTGCCGTTCAGTATTACCCGCGTGCGCGCGTTTGCTTTTCTTTGCCTCGATGGCTAACGGTCCTCATCCACACAGTAGCTACTCCAGCTTTTTGTCGGGCTCTCGTTGGGCTCTCCCTCTAGATTACCGATCTACAGGTGTCGCTTATGCCTAACACAAGTCCTTTCCTGGCGAGATGGGAGGCTGATTCCTTCTCCCAATTCCCCTCTCCTCTGTCTTAGGTTTGCAAGGGCAGCAACACAACACAGGACAGATTCTATGAAATTGTTTTATAATAAATCACCAAAGCATTAAATGCACAGAGCGCAGGAAATCTGCCCACACACTAAAGACCCGAGAATCCAGCTGAGGGCCTGGATCTCATGCTAACGCCCTGCATGAGCTGAGCTGCAGACCTGGAGGTCCTAACGCTGCTTCCCACAAGTCCAGCTGGAGGCCTAGAGTCCCTGGCAGTGTTTCCTACAGGCCTGTTTCATGGATCTGCACTGGGAAGGCCCAAAGGTCGGTTGGGGAAGCTAGAACGTCTGTGCCAGTGGCTGCCGGGTGTGGTGGTGCATGTCTGTAATGCCAGCACTCAGGAGGCTGAGGCAGGAGGAGTCACTGTGAGCTCAAGGCCAGCCTAAGCTATCAAGTGAGCTCAAGGCCAGTCTAAATGGCACAGAGACCCTGTCTTAAAAAGACAGCAACAACAAAAACAGTCTGTGCCAGCAGATGAAGGGTCTGTGCTAGGCTCAGGGACCAGACCTGGAGCCAGGAAGCAGGGCTCCAAGGAAGAACCAGAGCTCTCTCCAAACGTACCACAGCCTTCCTCAGGGACAGTAAGGCCCTGAGCTCCTTCTCCAACAGAAGCAGCCGCATTCGCCAGGAAAGCCAGCATGGCAAGGTCTTCCCAGGGAACCTTAGTCTCCTTGTGGCTTCCGCTGGCTCCCGACAGCCTCCTCCTCCTTCTCCACTTCTGCCTCTTAGGCAGCTGGCAGCAGCCCTCAGCCGGGCCTCCTGCGCCCGGTGCCACGCCGACTCGGATCAGCGAGGTATTATAAGCTGCCCTGTAGTTGTCAGCCCCCCCATCCTCTTGCCGCTCTCCTAATAATGCCTTGGGATGAAAAGACATTACTAATTTTAATATGGTTTATCATTAGTAATTACTATTATTTATTGCTGAAAGATTAAAGCTCTTTATTTCCTTTTTTTATTTTGTGGAACTGGGGATTGAACTCAGGCCCTTGCACTTGCCAGGCAAGCGCTTATTCTATTGAGCGATCTCTCTAGACCCTAAAAGCTATTTCCTATTTAAGAAATCCTGAACTCTTCCAAAGACATAAAGGTGTATTATTATTATTTTTTTTTACTGCATAAAGGCGTATTTCTTCTAAAAATGTTGTTATGTCCTCTGTCACTTATAGATCTGAAATGTGTTGGTTCTGGGAGTCTGGCTGCGGGAAGAGCCAAGATGCTCTTTTCTTCCATACTGAAAATCAACCAAGTCTGCAGCACTCATTGAAAAGCGTGTTAACCTCCAAATCGCCAGCCTGTCATCTTGGCTTAATTCTACATCAGGCGACCCCTGTGCCCGGCCCGGGTGTGAGGCTGCCTTCCTCTCGGCCCGTCAGCCTTCCTTCTCCCGTCACTGCGGGTTCCGTACTGTCCATTCCCAGGAGCAGCGGCCCAGGGCCCCTGGGGATCCCAAGGCTGGGTCAAGCTAGCCAAGCGCTCTCTACCCAGGGTAGTTTGCACGTAACCCACGTAACCCTCCATGGAACTCTCAGCCACACTTGTAGCACCGCATTTGGTGTCAGCGCTTTGTAAACTGTGGGTACATGGTTCCGAGAGGCGGAGGGCCAAGGAAACGGCGGCACCTTTTTGATGCAGGTGCAATATTTTCCCCCAATATTTTGGATCTGCCCTTGGTTGAATTCATGAGTGGAACATGCAGGTACTAATAACCCTACGTCCTCTGTTTTTTTATTTATTTGTTTATTTTATTTTATTTTATTTTATTTTATTGTGGGACCGGGGTTCAAACTCACGACCTTGCACTTGCCAGGCAGGCACTTGTGCCACGGAGCTATCTCCCCAGCCCCTGTTTATTTATTTTTGAGACAGGGTCTCGCTCTGCAGTTCAGGCTGGCCTTGAGCTCACTTTTGTAGCTCAGGCTGGTCTCAAATTCACATCCATCCTCCTGCCTCAGCCTCCCAAGTGCTGGGATTACAGGTGTGCCACCAGGCCCGGCTACCCCCTCTGTTTTGAAGAAAAGAAGAGAAAAGAAGAGAAGATAAAAGAAAAGAAAGGAATGATATACAATTTTGAAACAAGATTGTGGGAGAATTGAGGCCAGAGAGATAGCTTAGGGGCACAGGTGCCTCTGGCCAAGTACAAGGTCCTGAGTTCAATGCCCATTTCCACAAAAGAAAGAAAGTAAGAAAGAAAGAAAGAAAGAAGAAAGGAAGAAAGAAAGAAAGAAAGAAAGAAAATTGTAGGAGAGTAACAGTGGTTAGGCTACCTCCTCTTAGGTCCTGTATCTTAATAAGACTTGGCTGCTGGACTGAAAGGCAGAAGGGCTTTAAAGCACACACCAAGTTTCCGGACTTGGTCTTGGCCCCTGGAAAGGTAGGTGGGCAGCTGGACAAGGTGAGCGGCTGGCAGTCCCAAGGGGCTATGGCCAGGACTGTCTGCATAAACAAGTGTTGCCTTGGCAGGGTCTGGCACCCTCTCTGTGCTCTGAGCCCCTTCTTTCTCTGCCTGAGCAGGGCTGGCTCTCAGCCTCACTCTTCCTCTGCACTTCTTCCTGTCCCTGGAACTTGGCACCTCAATGGGGACCGCTACAAAGCGCCTCTGAGCAGGTCTTATATTAACCAACTGGCTTTGCATGTTTACCTATGAGCTGGCCCAAGGCTTAGACCCCTTGGCTGGACACAGTGGCCAGTATGGTGGGTGAATCCTTGGGTTCTCAAAGGGCAAGACAAGGCCACAGCTAAGGACACCTGGGTAAAACCTCAATTAGCTAGATGAAGACCGCAGCTGCAGTGAAGTCCTTCCTGGAGAGGACAGAGCTCTCCTGAAGTGACATCATGTTTTTCTTGGAGAAGTCCTTAAAGGGACCCCCAAGACCCTGCCCAGGTTCCTGCATCTTCTGCAGCACTTTCCTCTTTTATTTGATAACATAATAAATATGGGCCGCCTAGAGAAGTTCTTAGCCCCCAGAACATCTTGAAGTCTGTGAGAAGGTTTGTGTCCTCCTGAGCCCCAAAATCATTCCAGTTGCCTCTTGATTTAAGCCTTTGTCGCCTACTCCTTTGGGAGACTGCAGCTGCCACCAGTCTGTGATAACTCAGGCATAATATTAGCACCCCAGCAGCTGTGGTCACGCTGCCCAGAACTGGCTGCACTCACCGGGGCCTTGTTCAATGCCCTTTGTCCTTCACACCTAGGCTTGGATGTTGGTCTACAGAAAGCCTTCCAGGAGGACGCGGATGACGGTGACAGTGGAAGCGGCGACGGTGAGCCTAAGCATGAAGGTTCGCTCAGTGGCTGCTGGGTGCCAGCCAGCTCAGCTCTGCCCAGCAGGCAACAGCGTGGAGCTCCCACTAGGTGGACATCGCGTGCTGTGGACAGGCAGAGAAGGACTGCAGGGCACCAGATGCCGCCCAGTTCTAGAAAGAAAACTCCAGCAAATTGCTTAGCCCTTCTGAGATAGGACACTTTTCCTGCCACGCTGCGAGCTCATGCTGGGAAGAGACACGAGAAACTCATGGCTGCTGTTCTCAGAAATGACTGCATCCCAGGCGCAGGGGAAGGTGTCTGGACCACACATGCGGTCCAGGACTCGGGGACACAGCCAGGCACAGTGGGACAGACACAGCCCCTGAGCTTGCACTGCTCACAGAACACGGGCAGGTGTTACCTGCAATGCCACCAGCTGTGCTTTGAACCAAGCAGTCACAAGCTGCTGTTGTGGTTAGTGTCTAGGTGTCCCTGACTGCACAGGCTGCCCCCCCCCCCCAGGCAACGGTCTCTCAGAGGTATGGAGCGGAGCGTCCTGGATACCGCAGTGTCCCAGCCTCTCCTCCAGACTGTGCTAGTGTCTCGAAACCTCCAGTACATGTGAGCTAAATAAACCTTTCCTAAAATAAATAAATAAATAAATAAACCTTTCCTTCCTTCTTTTTGAGTGTCGGGTATTTGACCCACCAATGAGAGGACAGTAACCAAGACAGCTCCTTTATCTAGTTGTAGGAGTTGGGAAAGCTTAATTCCTGAGCATGTGGGTTTATTTTTTTGTTTTGGGGTTGCTATGAGATGTTTTAAAATATTCTTGGAAGGGAAAAATAATTCCAAGGCAGAACCTTCTGGCGCTGGAAGTGCCAGAGCTTCCGTGTGACGCGGCGTGATCGTATAGCAGGGTGGGAAGTCTCTCTATTCCTCTTCATCTTCAGTGTTGTTGGGTTTCTGCCCACAAAGGCCATCCGTGCATGGAGTTTCAGGCGTGGAGTGCCTGGTGCTCCCCGCCAGCAGCAGGGGGATGCTTCGGACTGTTTAGGCACTCAGGGAGAAGAGGGGCCCAGTACAGCCCTGGGCCTGACGGGAGAAAGCACCTTCTGTGAGGCACGGGTTCCGGGGATGCCCTGGGTACAGATGGCCCTTCACCCTCCTGCTGACAGCTGGGCCCTTGTGACCTTGGCTGGGCTGAGAGTCTGCAGGCTGTGAGCTTCTGGGCCCCTTGGGAAGCCAGCCCTGCTCAAAGGCTCTGGTGGGCAGCCGTCAACCCCATTCTGTGGATACCATAGACAGGACCGTGGTGGCCCATGCAGCCGTCATATACAACACTGGCGTCTCTCTTGCTGCCCTGTTCACCCACCCTGACTCTCGCCTTCATCTGTGTAAAAGAGAAAAGCTGGGCATGGCAGTTCATGCCCTAATGCTAGCCCTCCGGGACGCCTAGGCAAGAGCACGGCAAGTTGGAGTCGAACACAGCCTGGGCTGGTTGGTGAGGCTCTGTCTCAAGATAAAAAAAATCAAAATGGGCGGAGATATACCTGAGTGTGAAGGTGATGGTCAACCCATCCTACTAAAGAGAGGGATGGGGAGACAGAGAGGGAGATTCTGGTGGGTAAGGACTCGTGCCAGCCCCTCTAGTGAAGAGTGAGCCGATTATAGGCACCAAGTTGTCACCTGTATTTCTGATTCAGTGCACGTAGGCGATCCCACAACCCCTTCTTCATTCCTATTAGTTTTCTAGGACAACTTGCATTACGCACAGAAACATGTTTACTTGGGTGTTACAAATGGTTTTACGAAGGAGCCAGTGGAGTGTTCCTCTTGCGGTGTCCCCAGCCCCACCCTGACACTATCCAGGGATCCCACCTTACAGCACTCATGGCTTTAGGCACGATCAAAACAGATCCAGTCTGAATGGCCAGAGGCATCCCTATCAATTGGAAGTCTTTTTTTTTTTTTTTGTATTTTAGAGAAGGGTGTACAGAGTGTTCAGGATCTCACTACTAGATCGGATGGTAGTGACCCACCTGTTTGCAGCCTCCTAAAAGCTGGGATTGCAGGCATGCACCACCACGCCCAGTCTCAACTGTGTCTCAGCACACTCCAGGGGCAGAGCCACCACGGCAGACCTGGGGATTGAACCCCTGGTTAACCTGCTGAGCTATTTGGTTGGCCCTTCAGCTGGAAGCCTTAAGGAATTTCTCTGCGGCAGGAACTGCGGGCAAAGACCAAGTGCATTTCATTTTAAACTATCTTTCACTTATGCATCACCTTTTTATTTGGAAGAGTGCCCATCATACCCATTTCTATTTTTAATTTTAATGAAAGAAAATAACAAGTGAAAGAAAAACCTCTTAGCCTTGCTCCTGGTCGCCTGGCATACCGCCTCTCCTAACAGGGTGGGCAGCCTCCTTGAGTTTATTCTAAATTCACTGAGGTCTATTTATATTTGTAGCAGACATATCATCTCTGTGTGCATGGATTTCATCTTAAATTGAATAACATGCCACCAATGGATTTCCAAGGCTGTCTGTGTGGATCTATCTTTTTGTTGTGGTCTCATAGCCTCTGGATATTCAGCTTTACTCTAATTTGTTCACTCACTTTTCTACATAGAGATCAAAGCACTTTCCAAGTGTTTCTCCCTCACCGTTCTTGTCCCAGATTCTAGCAATGCTAATAACCCTGAGTTATCCTGGAACTTACTTGTGCTGCTATTTCTATAGCCTGGGCTTCTTAGGGTTTTGCTCATGAGCCAGGGGTGCAGTGTGAAGCCACTCTGGCCAAAACACCACGGAAATGGTCCCCAGGTAGAGGAGAAGACACACAACACAGCCAGGTAGGAATTTAATACTAGCACTACATCATGGCATCATACCAGATTATGTCAAATATGACCTCGTCAAACAGTGAAACAGGAGAAACTATCATGCAAGTATTGCTGCTATAATCCACTACTTTAAAATATACTTAGATCCCTTCTCATACAGTGTCTAAAACAATTTTCATATGGGTTAGATGCCCAAACACCATAACAGCTACATCACCAGAAAATGCAGAACATTTATTTTTTCCCCATAATTTGTTTTTCTTTCTTTCTTTATTTTATTTTATTTTATTTTATTCTTGTTTCAGAACCTTTGTTTGTTTATTCACTCATTTTTATGGCTGGCTCAGCCCGTCCTGAGGACAGGGCTGGCGCAGCATGTGGTGCCGGGGATCGAATTGCGGTCCCTGCAGCCGCCTAAGCTTTCCCAAGCAGGGGCTTTAGACCACTGAGCCATCCCGCCAGGCCCCCTTTCTTTCTTTCTTTCATTTTATTTTTTTGTCTCTTTTGAGACAGGGTCTTGCTATGTAGTTCAGGCTGGCCTTGAGCTTACTTTTGTAGCCCAGGCTGGTCTCGAACTCACAGCAATCCTCCTACATCAGCCTCCCAAGTGCTGGGATTGCAGGCATGTGCCACCACGCCCAGCTTTTTCTTTTCTTTTTTTTAATATGGAACTATTTTTTCTTTTTCTTTTTTTATTGTTTTGACATAGCATCGTTTTTTTTTTTAATAACAATGTGATATTTTCAAAAACATAATAGTAGTACATTCCTATGATAGTAGTAATTGATACAATGCATATTGTTGTCCTCCTAGTATTTATGCAGAGCACAGGGCATAGACATGACAATTTTTCTAATCAATGTTGGGACAAAAAATTTCTTGTCATTGAACTAAGAGCAAGTAGTGGCATACATAATCCAATGTTCCATAATCGCAGTGGGTTATTGGCAAAACTGGCAATGTTGGAAGCTGTTGATTTAAGCCTTTTACAGCTCAGCATATTAATCTAGCTTTACATTTTAAGCCTTGTGGCTAAACTTTTCCACTGGGTAGTTAAGGGCAAGACCTGCACAATAAAATATGTAACTTTTGTATTTCCCAAGGTCAGTCAAATCCCCTCAGGACTTACTTTGTTTTTTTGTTTTTTTAAAGAATTTTTATTTTATTTTTTTTTAATTTTTTTTCTTGTTTCAGAACTTTTGTTTGTTTATTTATTTTTATGGCTGGCTCAGCCTGCCCTCAGGGCAGGGCTGGCTCAGCATGTGGTGCCAGGGGTCGAACCAAGGTCCCTGTAGCCACCCAAGCTTTCCTAGGCAGGCGCTTTAGACCACTGAGCCATCCTGCTGGGCCCCCAGGATTTAATTTGAAACCATGTGCAGTGTTTTGTAGAAGTGTTGCCAGTGTCAGCCGTCTGGATGAGTCACGGCCATTGCTTGACCAGTTTGCTCTCTGTGAAAGCCCGAGAAAATATTTTCTCTCTAGGTGACTCTCCTTAGGTACACTATACATCACCTATCCCTTTCCTCTGTGGTCTCATAGTCTCCTTGATCAGAAAATTTGGGAAACCACTGAGTTATAGGATGTTACAGCACAGGTTCTCTTACATTCTGAGTCCTCATTGACCTTGAAGGGCCAGGGTCAAAAAGAACACTTATTTTTTTTTAAGGAACAGAATGGAGCACCAAGAAGGAAGAGAAATGAGAAGCCAACGTGGACAGAGTGGCTTCCTAATCGCATGAAATAAAAGAGGGAAACTTGGTTTCTGAAATTAACCCTCCAAGCCGGGCATGGTGGCGCACGCCTGTAGTCCCAGCACTCGGGAGGCTGAGGCAGGAGGATCGGTGTGAGTTCAAGACCAGCCTGGGCTACAAAAGTGAGCTCAAGGCCAGCCTAAACTGCATAACAAGACCCTGTCTCAAAAAGACAAAAAACAAACAAATAAATAAATAAGTAAATAAATAAAATTAACCCTCCACACACAGACACACACACATGTGCTCATGCACACACACACACACACACACACACACACACACACACACGCAAAGTGAAAGCCAAATGATAAGCCGACGCTGTCAACCCTAACATTGCAAAGTGTACGTGTGCTGACTATATCAAGGTCATGGAAGACCAGGATACGTAGGCCTAGAGTAAAAGAACATGAACTGCTGACTGACAGGAGCATGACTCATACAGCTAAATTGTAGAGATGTGCTCAGCGCTGCTACAAAGGAAAGCAAAAATTCAAGCCGTGGCAAGATACTCGTTTTACTTCATACTTACAAAAAACAATTACAAAGCAGAAAAGAACCACTCTGCTAACTCTAAAAATATGTGCTAGAAAACCCATAATTAATAAAAAGAGAAACTAGAGCTGTTTCCCAGCCTCTCGGTGAGCTGGCACCTGCTTCGCTCTCCAGAGCATCCTAATATGGGCAGTGACTCTGGCCCATCTGTGGGACATCTCTGGAGAATGCGGTATGAGCAGTGGTGTCAACAGGAAGAGGGACCTCTTGTCTTTGTGTGTGGGGGGGTGGGCTTTTGAAACCAAACACTCTGAGAGTGAGGCGTCTCTCATATCCAAGGGCTCATTGAGCTGCTCTGGATATCAGATGGAAGTAGAGCGAGCTCCTGAGACAGACTGCTTCAGCAACCAGTGTCAGATCAGAGAGGACCTGGAAACCTGTCTGCCGACCACAGCTAAGAGTATTTTCTTACAACAAGAATTTGGGAGAGGAAGATGTTAAGTTGAACTGTGTCTCTATTGGCTACAGATAGGGCACAAAGACGGTGAGAGGAAGTCTTGGGGTGGGGGACGTCAGACCTCTCAGGGATTCTCAGGTGGCATCTGAAGCCTTTTACGATGAAGCTGTAGTGAGGAGAGCCTGTGGCTCTCCCTGGGCTCTTTCTCCAGGCTCCTTACTGTCCTATGCCCTCCGATTCCCTTCATCTGGGCTTTAAATAGCATCCTAGCTTTCCTCCAAACACACTGCAGTTCTTAGATCCAGGGGAGCACAGAGCAACTAACTTCCTGTCTCCTGGAAATCATTTCCTTGTCTCCTAACTGCCGGAGCGTTTCTTCTTACCCCTTGCTGCAGCACAACTCCACTCTTGAATCCACAAGTCTTATCTTGGAATCCAGACTAGAGGGCACTGGTCTGCAGGACACCAAGGACCCATGACCTGGGTCACAGGAGTTCAGCCTGAGGGAGGACAGCTGGGGCACCGAGAGGTCAGTGACAGTGAGCTTAGAGATGCCAGACATCCAGGCATCAGAACCCGCAGGGCCATTATAGCCTCCCAGGAGCTGAGCTGCAGGGTGAGGACCAAGCCCAGGGGCTCGGTGTGACCCCAGGTGATGCATCCTGCCTTGGTGACTCCTCTGGTGACCTCCAGGTAAGCTAGCCACAGACGGCCAATGGTAGCAGACAGAAGAACGTGACCCTGAGCCAGCAGATGCTGAGAAGGGGAGCCTAGTAGCGTATTGGCCTCCAGAAAGCTGGGTCTGAGGAGCCCTTTGGCAGCTTCCGGTGGAGGTGGCCCTGCTTCCTACTCCTCTGTCCTGGGCTTATTCACTCCTATGGCACCGAGCTGTGACAGGAAACATGGCCATAGGTGGCTCTGGTTCCCATCATCCCTGACATGATCATTTTTGGCCATGGACTTGACTGGATTGGGAGACACCTAGGAAATTGATCAGCATGTAATTCTGTGTGTGTGTGAGGATGTGTCCAGAAAAGGCTGGCATGTGGATCACCAGGCTGAGAAGGCCAGAGCTGCCCTACGTGTGGCAGCACCCTCCAGCAGGCTGGAGGCCCAGATGGCACAAAGGCAGAAGGAGAGCGTGAGCGCGCCTTGTGGAGCCAGGGTGGATTTGTGCTGCTGCTGCTGCTGCCTCCAGACACCGAAATCTCCTAGGGGCTTCCAGGCCTCCATCCTTGGGCTGGGGCTGCATCATTGGACCCCCTTGCTCACTCAGGGACTAGTCAAAGCCAGGGACGGGCCTGCAGATTGACCCGGATTGATAGTCTCACCGGAGTGAGCTGGGTGCAATAGAGGGTGGAATGCATCTCTATCGAAAAGCGTGAGGAGGGAGGGGTTGACAGACAGAGCGCATGGACATTGTCCTTGTGGTGCCTTCTGTGGGCGTTGTGAGCCGTCACCAGGAGACAAGGGGGGCAGATCCCAAGGGGGACACGGAGCTGCTTTCCTAAGTCCCCAAGGGAAAGCTTTGGCGGTGGGCTCCCAAGCACGATAGACCCTTCTGCGGTGGTCTTGGGTCTCAGTGGCCTTGGCCTGTGGGTCATGGGCCACACACCATGCCTGATAGTTTATTTGCACATGAATCTTACGTTATTTACTAAATTGTCAGCTCCTCGGCAGCAGGACCTTGGATTCTGCAGGAAACTTAGTGCACTGCCTACCTGATAGATGCACAGAGGATGCACGTTCTCATTAAACAATCAAACAGATCATCATCTCCTCCTCCTCCTCCTCCTTCTTCTGCTTCCTCTTCCTCCTCCTCCTCTTCTTCTCATCCTTCTTCCTATTCCTCCTCCTCTTCCTCTTCTTCCTCCTCTTCCTCTTCTTTTTCTTCTTCTCCTCCTCATCCTTCTTCTTCCTCTTCCTCCTCCTCATCCCCCTCTTCTTCTTCCTCTCTCTCTCTCTCTCTCTCTCATGAAAGGCTCTAGCTCTGTCTCCTTATCTGACCTTGTTATTCTTTGCTTGCTGTATATCAGTCAGGGTTCTCCAGAGTTATAAAATGGAACAATAGAAAATATGTGTATTGTAATCTGAGAGGATTTATGAGATCAGAGGCTGTGAAGTCCGTGGTGGCTCCACACACGGGGCCTCTGGAGGACTCCTTCGCTGCTCCACCCGAGGAGAAGGCAGCCACAGAGCAAGAGGGATCAGGGAGGCGGTGCATTCCAAGGCAGCGGGCCTGGAAGGTTACTCAAGGGCAGCTGGTGTGAGTCTGGGTTGGAAGGCAGAAGAGCCTGGGGAGGTGGAGACCGTGCTCAAGGTGACAGAAGCCTACTGAATGCACCGCCCACAACTGGGGTGGTTCTTCTACTCTTCATTTGCTGCCTTACACGTCAATCATCCACAGACCGGCCCAGAACTGTGCTTTGCTTTGCAGCCAGGCATTCCTAGCTGCAGTCAAACTGATTGACGGCAGTTAGCGGTGGCATCTAAGCCCAAGCCAGCCACGTGCGTGGCGCAAGGTGCTCACCGTCTGTACCGTGTTGCTGTCAGTGAAGGTTAAATAGGCCTCCAGGTCGTGAAACTGCCGCCCCGCCCTGCGCTCTGTGTAAATGCAGTAGACCCCATTCCCCGGGCTCTGTCGGTTTCCAAGTGGGGTGTGACTGCCCGCACTGAGCGCCACAAGCCAACCCCACACCTGTGCATCCCTGTCGCCGGCTCCGGGCCAGCTCTGAGGTGCTTCCTCCCTCGCTAGCAAAGATGATCCGCATGAATGATTTCTTCCCGACATGAATGAAACGCTTGCCCGACCGTGCGGCTGTGCAACACTGCGCCCGCGTTCTCGCCACTGTCGCTGCTGGAAGACAGCCCGGCCACTGCAAGCCGCGAGCAGGAAGCTGAGCTGCGTGCTGTCCACCGGGGTCCCACTCTCACTGGCTGCAGATGGCCGTGATCGAAAGACTCAGCGTCTGGTGAGCTCTAGGTAGCCTGCTTGGTACCGGCTCCCTGTCGGCGGAAAACCGCCTGATGTGAGCTCAAGGACAGGTGGGCTCTGCCCTCCCCTGTGCCCCAGACACTGGCATTTCCATTCTCCCCCTGCCCACTGTCTCCTCTCGGGTGACTCCGAGGACCTCCTTCCCTGGCACGGAGGTGCCACAGCGGGCATGTGAGGCCCGCGCCAGGTATGCGTGTCAGGAGCGGCTCCCGCACATGTCCCTAAAACGTGCTGTGGCAAACAGGAGAAACGGCATTTCTAATCTCCTCACTTGGACCGGCGTTTGGAGACTTAGCAGAGTCCGCGGAGGCCTCATCCAGGCTTTGCCTGCACTGAGCTCCCTCTGCAGCGCGACACACGTGTTCACAGCATCCTGCTAGCTCCGGGCCCTGGGGACCTTGCTGAAGGCACCAGAAGGACATTATTCTTCCAGCACAAACTGCCGCCTTTGTGGCCAGTTATTCCTCACTGGCTCTGAGGACGCTGCTTCCGCTTTCCCAAATTTGGTAGGGTGGGGATTGATGCATGCTCGTGAGCTGGCGACTTCTGAGAAAACGGAAGCGGAGTTGCGAGTTGCCTGGGGATTAGAGGGGATTCGCCAAGCCGCACTTTTAGTGTCTGTATCTCTACGGACGTGAAAATGTTGCATGTTCCTGTCCTGCTTCCTTCTCCCCCCTCCTCCCCGTCCTCCCCATCTCCCCTCGTTCTCCTCCCCTCCCCCTCCTCTCCCTCCCCCTCTTCCCCTTCCCTCTTCCCCTCTCTCCTCCAGCCCCCTCTCACTGGCCACCATCTGTAGCAGCTGTCTAAGAGCCATAGTGTCTCTTGCTGCCCTTGGCTGGTGTCAACTGAGAGATCCATGCACCCTGCAGTCGTCCCTGGAAGCGCCTCGAATCTCCTAAGATTCTTGAACTTAGGTGGCAATGTCTTTGTCTCTCAATTCAACTTAGACAAAGCTGATTTTTTTAAAAATTGATTTATTGGAACAGAGTCTCATATGCAGTTCAGACTCATAGTGATTTTCTTATTTCAGCCTCCCCAGTGCTGAGATTGCAGGCATGAGCACCATGTCCGTTTTCAGTGACCAGCTAGGCATGCCCATGGCTCCAGGGCCAGCATGGCAGGCAGTGGAGATAGTGGACGTCGAACCTAGGTCTTGTACTTGCCAGGCAGGAGCTTAGACTGCTGAGCTAACTCCTCAGCCCCAAAGATGACTTTTTACTTTATAAAAATGGATTTCTCATGTGTTTGGGACAGGGTCTCAATACATAGCTTGGACTTGTAGTGATCCTGCTGCTTTCAGCCTCCCCCGTGCTGGGATTACAGGCGTGTGCTACCACACCCAGTCTTGGTGGTCAGCTTAGCATGCCTGGGGCCAGGGCTGGAATGGCATGTGATGCCAGAGATTGAACTCTGGTCCCTACGCTTACCTAAGAAGTAGTCTGCTGAGCTGTCCTGTGAGCCCCTAAAAATGGTTTTTATCAGGACGAAAATACAGATATATTCGCAAAGGACCACACACACATACACACACACACACAAATGTACACATGTGCATGTATTTAACCCAGAGTTTTCTGTCCAACATAAGTAAAGGCTGGGAGAAGCCTGCATAGCTTGGCCAGGATAGGAATATACTCCAGGCACCACGACTTGAGTGGCTCACCTGCAACCAGGACCAGGAAGGGCAGGTCCGGCGCTGACGGGCCCAGGGCTGGAGGAAGTTGGAACCAGGAGCATTTGTTTAGTTTTTAGAATTTCTGTTCCTAAACCCAAGCCTTGCTCCACTGCTCAGCTTTCTGTCTTAGCAGTGTAGCCTTCAAGGCTGACTGATCAGCTTGGTAACTGCCTCTGCTGGGGTCCCCTGGCTCCTGCTATGGACAGGAGGGGTAACTGAGCTGGGTGGGTCCCCCTGGATGGCAGATGTCGATAATGTTGCCTTTGTGCTTCTGTTTGGAAAAGGTGACCGTGAACCTTTTTTTTTTGCAGGACCTGGGTTCGAACTCACAACCTGACCATGAACCTTTTTATAATTATTTGGGGGTAGGTGTTGTTTGGTGTTTTGCAAAGGGAGCAATACAGTACAGAACATATTTTATAAGGTATTTTTTATAATGAATCACCCAAAAGAATAATATACATGGAGTGCAGGAACTCTGTCCACATGCTAAAGACCCAAGAGTCCAGCTGAGGGCCTGGATCTCACAATAACGTCTTGCTAGAGTCCAGCTGAAAACCTAGAGTTCGTACCAACAGAGCCTCCAACTGGAGGCCTAGAACCCATGACAGTGTCTCCTGCAGGCCTGACTCATGGATGTGCGCTGGGAAGGCCCACAGGTCAGTGGTGGCCACTAGGGAATCTGGGCCAGCAGCATGAAGGATCTGTGCTAGTGGGCTGAGAGAACGGCCCTGGAGCCAGAAAGCAATACACAAAGGATCGACCGGAGGCCCCCGAGAGTACAGCAGCCATGCTCTGCAGCGGTGAGGTCCTGAGCTCCGCCGAGGATGAGGAAAGCTGAGTTCCCATCAGGGAAGCCAGCGTGGCCAGCTTCTCCACACGGCTGAGCAGTGCACCATCTCCCCGCTCCAGAGCTGGGAAGCAGTGCTCAAGGTGAGGACTAGAGCTCCTCCGAAGTGAAACACAGCCATTCTCAGCCACAACGCGGTCCCAAGATTCTCCAGTGACAAGAACAACCAAGGTCACCAGGAGAGCCAGCGCGACAAGGTCTTCCAGAACAGCCACTCCCAACAGCACCCACAGCTCTTCCAAACAGCACCCCTCGCATTATCTCCACAGCTTCTCCAATTCTGCCCACCACAGCCCTCAGGTGGCCTCCCCTCCTGGTCCCAGGCTGGCTCAGTTCAGCTGGGCATCAAAGGTGACCACCAGCTGGTGACCCACCACAGTGCAGGAGTACCGGGTGACTCTTCTGCCCTGAAGCCTGTATTTCAAGCGCCGATAATCAGTCCCTGAGCTGCACGCCCCAAGTGCTCATGTGGGCGACGCCAACTAGCCTGCTTTGCGTGTATTTTCTCTACCTCTTCATCATACTGTACAATTCTAAAGGCTCCTGCCAGGTTTTATTTTGCAATATCAGGGTATGACCATTTCATAGGCATATCCTGATCTTTCTTTCACTGTGTATATTCTTAAAGGTTCAGAAAAAACATATCGTGGTCTCCACCCTTTCCATTTGCTTCCAAGCAGACTCAAAATTCTGACTGCTCCAGACCAAAATTTTAATGTCTAGGTAAGTCAGTCCTGCACCGCTTCTTACTATAGCACTCTGATAGACTGTCTGCTCTCTTCACTAAAGCAGCGCACAGAACCGGCTGGCACGCAGTGGCACACTCACGGAGCTGGCTCCCTTGGCATGCACGGCCAAAGCGCAGCGCCCAGCGTGGCCTCTGCCCCCAGCCTTGCTCACTAATGACAATCCACAGCGGAAGCTCACCTGTGCAGGGGATCGCAAGGAAGGACTCCGAGCCCACTTACCTGCTCCGGCTCTTAATCATGTAATGACTTGGCGGGGGAATCTCTGTTGCCTAAGCAGTATGAATTATATTGGCCAAGCCATAGCTGCTTAACCCGATTTTAGAAATCAAGCAGTGGAGCCGGGCGTGGTGGCTCACGCCTGTAATCCTAGCACTCGGGAGGCTGAGGCAGGAGGATCAGTGCGAGTTCGAGACCAGCCTGGGCTACAAAAGTGAGCTCAGGACCAGCCTCAACTGCATAGCGAGACCCTGTCTCAAAAAGACAAAAAAAAAAAAAAAAAAAAAAAAAAAAAGATAGGAGAACGTGTTCCAGGCCCTGTGCTGGGCACCTGTGGAGGGTGTCTGGTGACTATGCGGTTGAGCCTCTGTGGTTGAGCTCTGACAGGCCAGTTGAGGAGAGGAGATGTGGGGGTTGTGGCCAAGGTAGGGGGCCCGGGACTCCTTTCCCTCCAAGCCACAGCCCAAATCCTTTGCCATCGCCTTCAAAGCACCTAGACAGACATCTGTACAGCTCTCTCCGCCTCAGTGCCGACAGCGACAGCCAAATCTAAAAACGACAGGGAGAAAAATGAGTATTTTCTTTGCAAAATGACCCTAAAAGTTAACTACATCTCAGAATTCCTGAGGGAGTTTTGCAAGTGCAGCGCAGGCAGAACCATCGAGACGAGGCATGGAGTGCTTAGAAGGCATTTCCACCCCGGGATAAGCACCTCTGGGCAGGAAGCACCGGCATATGCGAGGCTCCGGCAGGGAGCCCCAGTCTCCCGCCGGGGTTACAGCACACACGAGAAGGGAAAAGGCCAGAGACAAAATGGCAGCGCAGGGGGACCCAGGACCCTTGTTGCTCTTGAGGAGCAGAAGGGTGCCAGGCAGCCAGAACCTCAGCATTTACTGAGAGGAGGGGACTGAGGGGATTATCGACGACTCAGGGGACCTGGCCCTGGAGCATCTGTGGTCTTGGCGGTGTCAGCCTTAGTCCTAGCAGGTGGGAGAGGACAGCCACCCCAATGGGACAATGGGAAATCCCCAAAGGGTGACACCCAAGTCCCAAGCCTCCACGTATCCCTCAGGGGAGCGTGTAAAAGGAGATCTGCGAATTTGTGGTTCCCAACACAGCTGTGCCCCAATAGCCTCTCACTGGAAAGCCCAGTGTCACAGGGACTGCCGTGAATCCGAAGGCCACCTCGGGCAGCACGCACAGTCTTCCGACAGGAATTCCTCCTATCCAGAAAGCTTTCTGTCTTCTTCAACTTGCTTCATCACTATTTTCTAGTCTCAGCCTAGACCTCTTTCATCTTCATGATTAAATTTCTCTTCAGCATTTTGTTTTCTTTTGTTATATACAAGATCACACAAACAGGGACACACTGATTTGCTGAGTGCTCCAGTCTGACCCTTCCACAATGTGTATGTGTGTTGAATCAACACAAGATTCCCAAGAAATAGGAATAATTGTTGTGTGCCACTTACAAACAAAATTCAAATATTTTTAGCTAAAAAAGCATGGCCTCTTAGAAGAAGGGGCCTAGGTCTGGGGCGGGGCGCGGCCCACTAGAGGTGCAGCCTCGAAGTCTCCAACAGAAGAGGCCCTGAACTTCACCTGAGCGCGGAGTCCCCAGTACGGTTCCCTGGAGTTCTACCAGCGCCTCTCCCAAAGAGTCCACCTGGGGCCGCAACGGGCTCAGGTCCCCGCTGCCACGCGTAGTTGCTGGTCTTGCCTCAGCCTCCTCTCCCCCCAGTTCACTCTGGCCTTCCACTTCTCAGGCCCTCAGACTAAGAATCCACTTTCGGTGCTAGGCTGACAGATATAATAAGCCATGGCTAATTGAAATTCAACTTTAGATAAATAACAGCACAATTTTATGTATGCCTAAAATATTCCTGTGGATATGCTCATACTAAAATTACTCTTTGAGGAGTTAAGGAGATAGCTCAGTAGAATAAGTGAGTGCCCGACAAGCACAAGGGCCTGAGTTCAATCCCCAGTTCCACAATAAAATAAAATAATAAATAAATAAGCTTGCTTTGTATGAAATTCGGAAGCCTGAGTTTTGGCTGGTCATTTTGGTGACTTCGTAGAGCCCCATGAGAGGTGAGAGATATCCACTAAGCCACCTTGTGCCCTGCCTGTGGATGAGTGACTTAGGATGGAGGGGCCTTGCTCCCTACTCCTCCTGGAAACTGCAGCTGTTCTTCCTTATCTTACTAATTTATTTATTTATTTATTTTCTAACAAAAGCATTCTTAACCTCCTCCTTTGATTCCCAGCTCCTTTCTTGGACGTTTCCAGAACAGCCAGCCTGGTACCCTTGGTCACATCCTCAGGGCACGAACAGCCAGGTCCTTGAGACAACAACCTGGTTCCCCACCCCACCCCACTTTTAGGTTGCAGAAGTAGGAGCAAGTCCTGGGGCTCAGCTCTCTCATCTGAAAGCAGGGTTAGACTCTACCTCTCTGTGTTGCCATAACTGAATTCCTGGGACTGGCTACAGAGGTTAGGGCTTTATTTAGCTCTCAGGTCTAAAGCCTGGGATGTCCAAGAACTTGGCGTCAGCATGTGCTAGGCATCTGGAGGGAATTCTGCAGAGGCCTGGAGCTGCACAGGATACCCCGTGACGAGGCACGGGACGCTTGCCTCAGCTCCCCTCTGCCTCTTCTGAAGCCACCGGGGAAGCCACCACACCTGCAAATGATCTAGGGAAATATAAGCTGTAAGTCCCAAGCTGTCAGATGTGTTACAGGCTGAGTTTGTGGTCCCCCAAGTTGCAAAATGAATTCTGAGGAACAGCAAAGAGTAAGAAGAGGAAATTTTATTGAGAGACAGCTTCCGAGGAAGACAGAAGGGGGCTTGAGTGAGCTGCTCACAAGCCTTCTTCTCGAAGGAAGTTTAATAGAGTAAAATCATGCAGTGGGTACAAAATGACAAAGAGGGTACAACATGGGGCAAAACTGCGGCCAACCAGTTAGATTACAAGTGTAGCCACCTAGGCCAGTGATCCCATGGGAAGGCAGGTCCTGCAGTAAGTGTGTGTGGAAAGAACAAGGCCCTAGTTTTAGAAGAGACAGGTCAGGAGCTCCTGGGTAGCCAACCGGGTGACTGACGTCCATTCAGAATATCATTGTTGAACCCTTGGGAAGGTGTGGAGGTGACCCGACCCTCGGGTCAGCACACGGGTTCTCACCTGGGGAAGGAGCGGGGATTAAGACAAAGACAGGGCAAGAGACACGGGATGTGGAGACAAGACAGGATTCTGATCAAGTCTCGTTTATTGAAGAAGTGAACTGGGTTTAAGTAAAGGTAGCAGGGGAAACGGAATCTGCCTCAGCGGTTACCTTGTAACCAGGGGAGGGCTTGAGGACATGATTTACGGTAAATGGGCAGGGTGTAGAGAAACAGAAAGTGAAACTTAACTCAAAGAGACACCGAAACTTAAGCTTGTTTCATTCCCAGAATGAGGAATGCTCTTGTTTTAGTATTACAATAGAGAGGCTCTCACAAGGAGGCTCTCCAAAGGGAGGTAGCCGCTCCATCTTTATTTTAAGGTCTGGTCTCCAAGGACTGCACCTCCAGCCCAGGGATGCTGTGTCCTTATCTTCTGCACTGGCCTCTTTGAGGACCCAGCCCGGTCTGACCACCTAGACGGTTCCCCGCTAACTTGCTATCTACCCCAAGGCCCGTGAGGATGCCACTCCAATGCCCACCTTACTCTGATTACCTCCAAAGGTCCCACCTTCCAACATTTAAACTTGGGGAGACTCTAGCATGGGAACTTTGGGGAGACATTCAAGCCATAGCAGGACAGGAGTAGCACGCCCAGTGGCTTTAGGATCCAAGGAAGGCAGGAGGAGAGGGGGTGGCAGCTGGGGTGAGGCTGGGGTCCTGCGTGGTGAGGAGCAACGGCAACAGCCCTGGGCTGTGGGGTGGAGGGCGATGGCGCGTTGCCTCGGCCTGGGTCTCTGCCTCCTGCAGGTGCCTTTTCAGTGGCATACAGTAGTAGTGTAGCCGCGAGGGGCTCGTCTCTGTCTTTTTGTAAATTCTGAACACACCAAACATTGGGAGTCGTGCATTATAATACAAACAGATCACATCTCCCCACAAGCTGGCAGCAGTGTTGTCCCCGAAACAGTGCGATGTTAGCGGGGAAATAGCAGGTGCGCCCTCACTCTGCCAGCTCCCGCTCCTGGCCTGCTGCTTCCTTGGCAGCCACCCGGAAGCCGCAGAGATGACTGACAGCTCTATTTTCACACATTGGTCTGTCAAGAGTAGGACTGGACTGGGACAATTGCAGGACTCAGCTGCAGGTGGGTAACAAAGAGGGTGGGGGGGTGTGGTGGAGGGTTGTGACCTTAGGCACCTCTCTCCCGGCCCCCTTTAGCCTCGGGGGCGCAGACTTCCTCCCCCCCCCCCCCCCGCGTTTCCTCCAGGCCATAAGCACATATTTTCCAATTGTATATCCTCATTCCTTTCTCCTTCCCTGGGACAGACACGTGCGGAGTGTGTAGGGCAAGGTGACCCTGCAGCATCGCCGTAAGTATGCCTGGATGCGCAAGGACCCTGCGAAGCCGCACTCGATTCCCTTGTCCCACACAGTAGATGAGGCCTCTCTGGGTCTGGAGGCCAGGCGCAGCGCTGGGTTCGTGCCCAGGGAGCTGCACTGCAGTTGGACAGAAAGAAAAAGGGAAGAACTGAGTGAAAAAGACAGTTTGCCCATTTACGTTCTCGTGGGGAGCTCCCTGCCAGAGCGGGGGTGGGAGGCGATGGGTGGCAGCTCGGGGAAAACAGTGAGGGGGCCCTGCTCCCCGGGGCAGAGCACGGCGGCCTCACAGCCCTCCGAAGCCACCTTCTGAAACTCCACGAGGACCCCGAGACGAAGTGTTAGGGTGATGGCTCCGGACTGCAAGCTGTCACCAGGCAGCGAGACTAAGGCCTCTTTCCAGGCAGCCATCAAAGCTTTGCGCTCCTCAGTGGGGTCTGACTCACACCAGGATTTCTGTTTCCTATTTTAGCATTTAGGAGAAGTTTTGGTGTTTGTTTCACTGGATTTTTGCTTTGTTTTTGTAATTTAGTAGATGTCATATTTGCTTGAATCTTGCTGAACACATGCTGTCTATGAATGTGTATTTTGTTTTGTAACCCTCTATGGCTGGGGTGGCATGGGGTCCTGTGGTGGGCTCCCGGCGGCTGCTGAAGTGTTGTCACCTCCTTAGCTTGTTCTGATATTCTGGGGATCATCTGAGGGTGGCAGGGATGTCCTTTGCTAGGAGGACCTCTGGGTTTTCCCTTTCCTTTAGTCGCTGAGCTGGTTCTTCTCTATCGTCCCCCCAAGTCGGGTTGGAATGGAGGTGAACCTTGTCTTTGGTCAACTTGGGGCTGTCGCTGTTCTTGAGAAAAAAGGTCCCAGTTCTGGAGCCAGGAGGACCTGGAAGTGTTGAGGGTGTTCACACAGTTGCTTGGGATTAGAATGCACAGGATGCAAAAATTGATAGTGGCCATTTAGAATCCTTACCTCCATTATTTTTTCTGCCTTTTATAAAACCTCTTATCTCACTTGTATGGTACATACCTTAGAAAATTCAGATCAAATCCTAAAATTACATGTACATTAACACCTAGAGCTAGCCACTCATCTATCTAGACACATTTTCTGTTCCTAAACGCATGATAGTCCATGCACAGCTCGATAGCACCAGGCTAATACGTGGCAAAGACTTCCTCCAGTGGTGGCTTAATCAACTGCCACAACTGGCCGGGCTGTAGGCATGTTCTGCTTAGTCTTAAATCAGACCCTGGATTCCTGGGAAACTTTGGGGCGAACGGCACTAACGGCAAAGGTACCCAACGCTGCAGACCCACATCATCCTGAGATGAGCCGCTTGCACTTGCTGAGATCTCAGAGATGGTCCAGGATCTGAGGGCCCTCACACTCCTGCTTACATGTCCTTGTAGGACGTTATCAGCAGCAGAATTTGCCGTACAAGAACCCTCCAGGGAACAGGTATGGAGATAGCAGGACACACTTGAATTTCCCCTCCTTTATTTTTTTTCAACACAGAGGACCTCTCAATAAAACCTACTCCATTTGTGTATGTTGCAATCAGTTCAGATCCTTATCTCACGTCCTAAGCGACTGGCTTGTGAGTCCTTTTCCTGTTTCGAGAACGCTTTGCTGGTGAACGGCTTTTAGAACTCCCAGGCCAAGTCCAGGTCTTTCCTGAGTCCTGGCCAACTTCCCGCATTACAGCAGCCGAGTGGCGGCCAGACATTGGCAGAGCGGGGGACGAGAAGTGTCCACTTGAAGTGAATCCCACCAGAACAGCTGCCGGAGCCCCAGAATTCACCCGCTGAGGGCTCTCAGAAGCAGCCCACTTCTGCCCCGACTGGCATAAATGCAGCCCATTGTTGAAAGCTTTTACTTGTTAGGGCTGAGCCCTCTTGCAAGTAGCTGCGAGATGAGTCACCAGTTGAAGAAAACCGAGGAATGACTGAAAGTGTTGCCACCTGGCACCACACCCTCAGACGGACAGGGCAAGGACAGACTCGGGCGGTCAGCTCTGCCAGGGCTAGCGTGGCCTGTAGAAGTGCCTGCCACACACAGCCACACACAAAGCTCAGAGGCTCTCTCTGCTCCACCATCACCGCATCCTCCAGTACGCAGGCCTCTAGGTGCTGGCGCTAAGCGGCTTTCTCCATGGGCTCCAAGAGAACGGTGGGAACTGCCATCCATCATGCTGGACAATAAACGACAGGACCGGAGTTCACTCTGGGGGAGCAGGAGGGGAGGAGGAGGCCCTGGGCAGAAGAGGGAATCTTACAGCTGTTGATCAAGACCTTGACGCCAGAGAGACGGACTTTACTGATTCAGAATCAGGAGAGAGTGCTGAGGGCCACAAGAACCCAGGCATCCAGGAGATGTTAGAATCCACCCAGGTCTGGGCTCCCAGATCGTTTTGGCGTCAGAAACTGGTTTTGCAGAAGGCAGTTTTTCCATGGGCCAGGGAAGGGGCCGTGGTCTGAGGGCGAGTCTGGTACAGTGCAACTACTGTGCTCTTTGTAACTGTTATCATTGCACTATAGTACACCATGAAATCACTGGACACCTCTCAATAATGCAGACCCGGTGGGAGCCCCGAGCTCCTTTTCTGACATTAGACCATCTCACTTCTAAGTGAGAGTGGATAGTGGTGTTCACTGATAGAGCTTGTTTGTTTATTTTTTCATTTGTTTTGGTGGAACTAGGGATTGAACTCAGGCCCTTGAAATTGCCAGACAAGTGCTTACTCTACTGAGCTAACTCCCCAGCCCCACACTGATAGAGTTTGGATGTATTTTGGCAAAAAAAAAAAAAAAAAAAAAAAAAATTATGATGGTCTCTGTGCAGTTAAACTGAAATAGAAAGTTAGGACAAACTCGCTGGGCAAGTGGGCATGGCCCATCAGGCCTGGGGACCTAGCACACACCTTGGACACAAAGTACAAAATAATTGCAGCACTGTACTGGGGCCAATAGGGCATACTAGCTTCAAGTCTTCATTTACACGTGTAAATGTGTGAAAGCAAGCAGACCTTTGATGAGACAGCTGGGATCTGACGATAAACCAGGTGGCTCTCTCACAGGACAGTGGTCTCCAATGCCTCGTTTACGTGAGAGAGGAGCAGTCTATGAATGGGAGATACAAAAGACCCCATCATTGTCCTTGAGGCCACTGCGAGCCTTCTGCCAGTCAGCTCTCACTCTGTGGAGCGTATTTCTTTTCAACTCCAATAAATGTCAAACCTCACGACCTTTTCTGGGCATTTTTGTCCAGCTCTTTTCTCAGGTCACTAAGAATCTTGAAGAAGAAAATTTGGGACTCCAGGTCTGGTAACAGAACCTCTCTGCCGACGTCGATCGTCTGCATTTGCAGCTGCCCTCCACGGCTAGCATCACCGCCTCAGCTCCACCTCAGATCAACAGGCACACGCTCCTTTTCAGGACAGTGCAAAGCAGATCCCTTGCCTATGCACTCACAGGAGAGTTCTCCCTCCTGTGAGAATCTAGAGCTACTGTGGACCGGGTGGGGGTGCAGCACAGGCAGCAGTGGGAGCAGTGGGGAGCAGTGGGAGCAGCAGTGGGGCGGCAGCTATGAGTATAGGCAAAGCTGTGTGACCCAGGTCCTAACATCTGATGGGCCATGGCCGGGCTCCCTAGGCCAGACAGCCTCCATGCCAAAGATAACATTTCCACCCTAACTGATTAATTTTCTCTTTCTCCAGATCAAGGTTTCTTAAAAACTTTTAAAATATTATATGACCACCATGCATAGACTCGTCATAATTTTGGACTACCTGTTCCCAAAACGTAATGCACTTTGTCCTGAAGTTTGATGTAAAGGAGTTCTTTTTTAAAGCTACAGTTTATAGAAATTGGAGATATTTGCATTATAGACATTGTGGAACACCATAGGGACTTTATCTTGTAATGATTAGAATTGTTTATATATTTCCAGTGTATGTCAATAATTGTTCATTGGGGTTAAAGTCCTTTTGCTCCTAATGTGCATCTGAGATTCAGTTTTATTAGTCCCCTCTCTGTCTCTGTCTTTCTCTGTCTCTGTCTCTGTCTTTCTCTGGCTCTCTTCTTCCATCCCTGTCTCTCTCTGTCTCTTGCTCTCTCGGCATATCTCTCTCTGTCTCTGTCTCTCTATTTCTGTCTCTGTCTGACTCTTTCTCTGTTTCTATTTCCATCTCTGTTTCTTTCTCCCTGTCTCTGTCTCTGTCTCCGTCTCTGTCTCTCTCTAGGCATCCTCTATGTGAGTCTGTAGTTCAGCACACTATGTACCTTCAAGCAAGCCAGTCACCATGCATGTCAATGTCTGGATTTCATCAAGTGTTCAAAGGAAGCTGGTGGCCAGCTTTCGGTGCTCCTCTGTGGCACTGCTCCCCAGTGTTTTCTGGGATCATGGGAAGCCTAGCACGGGCAACTAGCAGCAGACCTAGAGGGGCCAGGTTCCTGTGGGCACACAGGAGGCCCAGGAGAGCAGAGCTGAGGCCCCAGTCCCTACCCAAGGTCTGGGGAAGGACTGAGGTCAGCGCAGCCACTGCTCCTGGCCACACAGTGGGGAATTTACTTGGCCAGTACCACATCAAGGATTCTGCTCATTAATAACCTAACCCTGCCTTTTCAGAACAACAAGATGAAAGCTGTTACATTGTCTTATCTCCGCCACCACTGGTCACAACTGACAACACTCAACAGTCGCTTTTATCAAGGCAGTTTGGCATAGACAGAAATTTCATGAGATGATTGTGCTTCCTGTAATATTGTCAGTGCTGCTGTGATTAGGTGTGTAGTGCAGTGGGCCTGGAATACTCTTCTTGTCTGAAATGGTTTCTATGAACCTTGGAGATCTTTCTGAGTGGTCCACAGTAAATTTCATGGCTTTGAAGCTTCTGGGCTTCCTCTCAGTGTTGGCTTCCTTCCGCACCACTGTTGGAGGGAGACCTTTGAGTCACACTGCCTGGCCGCCAGCGTCACGGGGAAGGAATGCTGCCTGCTGTGTGTGCGCCTCGCTTCTCTACAGATGGGGCTTTTCCCTTTGTCTCAGCCTTAGCCTAAAGGTGTGGCTTTCTCAGGAAAACAGCGATTCCCTCACTCTGCTGACTGAGCCACAACCCAGGCATCCCGAGCTCCAACCCAGTGGAATCTTAGAGAACTCTCGAATTACCCTGAATCTTCTGGAAGTCTGCTTCCCAGACAGCAGGGTCTTTCCTCCTTGTCCTCAGATTCTCTTGGGTGAAACTCACTCTGCAAGGTTAAGGAGAGGAGGAAGCACACACAGCAGGAAGGAGGTGCCCCGGCTCCCTGCAGAAGCGAATCCTATAGAGATCCTTAGGACTGCTGAGGGCACGAGGCACGGGGCACGCTCAGGGAAAGCTGCTTGGAGTCTGGCTGGTTCTCTCTGGAACCCACACCGAAATGTAACCCCCACTATGAGTTCTTAAGAGGTAGGGCTTCAGAGGCCGAGGCTCCTTGCAAAGTGTGTGCTTGCACCTCCAGGACAGAAGAAGAGGAAGAAGGAGAAACAATAGGAGGAGGAAGAGAAGAAGGAGAGGGGAAAGGGGAAGGAGGAGGAGAGGGGGAGGAGGAGGAGCAGAGAGGAAAGGAGAAGAAGGAGCAAGAGAGGGCTGGGGAGGTAGCTCAGTAGAATAACTACATGGCTGGTAAGTGCAGGGTCCTGAGTTCAATCCCCGGTACCCTCCAAAAAAAGGAGGAAGAGAGGCAGAGGCAGAGGAGCAAAGAGGAGGAAGAACAGGAGATGGGACCTTTATTTTATTTTATTTTATTTTATTTTTTGGGACCTTTAAAATGGATTGGAGCTCTGTCCTTAGGAATGAATTAATCCACTTATGCAATTAGTTGATGAATGAGTGAATGGGTTAATAAGTTACTCTGAGAATGACTTTGCTATAAAAATTCTTCTGAGTTTCTTATGTGGCTTAGACATGTGAGCCACAGTAAACTGCTTTTTTAATAACTTGGTATACAATAATGCTATTGTATTATTAGCAACAGAAAGTGGAATAAGATAGACCTTAACTGAAAATAATCATAAAATATATGCAAAGGGTTAAATTGCTGTGAGTGAGAGCCAGCAGTAATTACAGTCAATAGAACTAGATCCTCAGTTTCTTAATTATTGAAGTGATTCTACATAGACTACAAAGTAGTCATTTTTACCTGCAAAGATGAAAATAAAAAATTTCCAGGGATGCTACTTAAATAACCAAGTCAAGTGTTAAAAATGGAAATGATCACTAATGAAATGAAAAACTTGACAGATAGGTTACAATTACATTAAAAATACAATTGAAGAGGGAACAAGAAAGATTTGGGGGCCCAGCAGGATGGCTCAGTGGTCTAAAGCATGCCTGCTTAGGAAAGCTTAGGGGCTTCAGGGACCGTGGTTCAATCCCCGGCACCACATGCTGCACCAGCCCCACCCTCAGGGCAGGCTGAGCCGGCCATAAAAATAAACAAACAAACAAACAAAAGTTCTGAAACAAGAAAAAAGTAAATAAATAAAATAAAAAATTCTTAAAAAAAAAGAAAGATTTGAAGAAATTACCTAATGTTTAGTACAGAAAAACAAGAGGAAATAAACTGTGGAAAGGAAATGAAGAAATACAAACTGGGGAGTTAAAAGGCATAACACATTTCTAATAAGAATCAAGAATAGGCTCGGCGGGATGGCTTAGTGGTCTAAAGCACCTGCTTAGGAAAGCTTAGGTGGCTGCAGGGACCACGGTTCGATCCCTGGTACCACGTCCTGCGCCAGCCCTGCCCTTAGGGCAGGCTGAGCCGGCCATAAAAATAAACAAACAAACAAACCAAAGTTCTGAAACAAGAAATAAATAAACTAATTAGTTAAAAAAAAGAACTTTCTAGAGCTGATGGCTGATGGTAACATGGATTCCCAGTTTCAGAAAACACAACTAATCCCAAACTGGATAAATACAAAATCCACACTATGTTAGGGTTTAAATATATCTTTGTCTCTATGTCTATCTCTGTCTCTATCTCTATCTCTGTCTCTACTTCTATACCTATATCTATCTATATCTATCATATAATCCAATGAAAAAAGAGAATTTGAAAAGTTAATGAAATAGATATCTTACCTACAAAGGAAATTTGTTTATTTCTTTTTAATTTTATTTTTTTTCTTCTTTCAGAACATTTATTTGTTTATTTTATTTTTATGGCCGTCTCAGCCCACCCTGAGGGCAGGGCTGATGCAGCACATGGTGCCGGGGATCGAACCACAGTCCCTGCAGCCACCTAAGGTTTCCTAAGCAAGTGCTTTAGATCATTGAGCCATCCTGCCGGGCCCTACAAAGGAAATTTATTTTTTTTTTTATTTTTTTATTTTTTTATTTTTTTGTCTTTTTGAGACAGGGTCTCGCTATGCAGTTGAGGCTGGCCTTGAGCTCACTGTTGTAGCCCAGGCTGGTCTCGAACTCGCACCAATCCTCCTGCCTCAGCCTCCCGAGTGCTGGGATTACAGGCGTGAGCCACCACGCCCAGCTAACAAAGGAAATTTAGATGCTTAGCAGCCGTGTTATTTGATGCAACAGAAGAATGCGGAGCAATGTCTAGAGCAGCCTGGCTTAGCATTATCCACCCAGGAAGATATTTCATAGCAATGGCAAATCGAAGAGAATGCTATGAATAAAAACACTTTTATAATAATTAAGGAATTTTGGAACTGGTAAGATAGTTCAGTGGACTAAGTGCCTGCTTAGGCAAGCACAGGGACAGAGGTTCAATCCCAGCACCACATACTTGCTGCCCCCACCTCGAGGTATGCTGAGCTGGCCACTGAGACTGGGTGTGCAGCACATGTCTGTAATCCCAGTGGTGGGGAGGCTGAGAACAGGAGGAGCACTGTGAGTCTTAGCTTCATAGTGAGACCCTGTCCCAAATGCACTTAAGAAATCAAGGAATTTCAGCCAAAGTGACTCCAAATGGTGTTCTGCAGGAGGAGGAGATGGTTCCAGAAGGAAAGCCTGACGGTAAGGGCACTAAGGGCACAATAATTTTCAGACAAATGGATTCATTTTTAAAACCTATATAAAGTTCTCCAGGCGTGGTGGCTCATGCCTGCAATTCTAGCCCTTGGGGCTGAGGTCGGAGGACCCTCATGGTGTGAGGTCAGCCTGGACTACACAGCGAGGCCTTGCCTCAAAAAGCAATCAAAAGTAAACAACCCCAAGCAAACAAGAAAAACCCCTGTATAAAACAATATACTATGGGTGATGATATTAATAATCGGATGCTGGAAAATAATACTAAATAAGTTGAGGTTGAATGGCGTTGGGGGGGCAGACAAAATTTGTTTCGTGTCAAATATGAGGTTTATCAAGCCTGAATTCCAAATGTTACCACAAACAAACCACACAATAAAGACTATCGCTTTCAAACTAGAAAGTGCGGGAGAAAACTGAGTCATAAATGAGTATAAATATAGTCATAAATAAGTATAGTCATAAGTAAGTGTAGTAAAAAAAGCAACTTATTTAAGCTGAAGAAAAATGGACAACTCACATGCAAATCAAAAACACGAAGTAAGATGAACTAGAAAAAAAAATTTTTTTTTGGTCTTTTTTTGAGACAGGGTCTCACTATGCAATTCAGGCTGGCCTTGAGCTCACTTTTGTAGCCCAGGCTGGTCTCGAACTCACACTGATTCTTTTGCCTCAGCCTCTCAAGTGCTGGGATTACAGGCATGCGCCACCACACCTGGTTAGAAAAATAGTTCTTAATATCATAATGACAATACAAATGAAGAAAAACCTAACTTTTCACCCTAAATGGAGAAAGCATTAGTTTTGCTTAAAGAAAAAATTCCACTATGGCTTGCTGAAATGAGACACAGCTGATGAATCAGAAGCAGCAGGTGCAGCAGGGCACACCTGCAATGCCAGCTGCTCAAGAGGCTGAGACAGAAAAGGATTCAGTTGCCGAGGTGCCCAGGTAGAAGAAATATGGAGTTTAGAACCTGAGAGTTTTGAAAAATTAAAGCCAGCTCATGGGTTAATTTTTCTTTTCAAGTGGCAGCCAGGAGAAGAACCAGCAGGCTCTGTGGTTCAGGACTCCAGACTCGATACAGTATTTTTTGCTAAACAGGTAATTAATAATGCTTGTGCTACCCAAGCCATCGTTAGTGTGTTATTGAACTGTACCCATCAAGATGTCCATTTAGGAGAAACATTATCAGAATTTAAAGAATTTTCACAAAGTTTTGATGCAGCTATGAAAGGTTTAGCACTGAGCAGTTCAGATGTGATTCGACAAGTGCACAGCAGCTTTGCCAGACAACAGATGTTTGAATTTGATGCAAAGACGACAGCCAAAGAAGAAGATGCTTTTCACTTCGTGAGTTAGGTTCCTGTTAATGGAAGGTTATATGAATTGGATGGATTAAGAGAAGGACCAATTGATTTAGCTGCATGCAGTCAAGATGACTGGATTGGCGCAGTAAGACCAGTCATAGAAAAAAGGACACACAAGTGCAGTGAAGGTGGAATTCGATTTAATTTAATGGCCATTGTGTCTGACAGAAAAATGATATGTGAACAGAAGATAGCAGAGTTACAAAGACAACTTGCAGAGGAGGAGCCCATGGACACAGATCAGGGGAACAATATGTTAAGTGCTATTCAGTCAGAAGTTGCCAAGAATCAGATGCTTATTGAAGAAGAAGTACAGAAATTAAAAAGATACAAGATTGAAAATATCAGAAGGAAGCATAATTATTTGCCTTTCATTATAGAATTGTTAAAGACTTTAGCAGAACACCAGCAGTTAATACCACTTGTAGAAAAGGCAAAAGAAAAACAGAACGCCAAAAAAGCTCAGGAAACCAAATGAAGAGAATGGTTTGGGTTATGTACACAGCTCTGTGTCTAAACTTATCCTCATGGAAACCATTAAGTCTAAGGGACTATGAGCATTATCCTAATTGACTCAGTGCGCGTTTGACAAAAGCACCACTCCATCTTGTCTGCAGTGCATGGACCCATACACTTTTCCCCGTCTGCGTCATGTGCATGTAGTGCATATAAAATACAACTGGTAACAAAGAAAAAAAAGAGGCTGAGACAGGAGAACCAGAAGGGCCAGGTGCAGCGGGGCACACCTGCAATGCCAGTTGCTCAGGAGGCTGAGACAGGAGGGTTAGAAGTCTAAGGCCAGTCTGGGCAATTAGCAAAGCACTGTCTCAAAAATTAAAAAAAAAAAAGATATTGGAAGATTTTTATTTTTATTTTTTATTTTATTTATTTATTTATTTATTTATTTCTGTATGTATTTATTTATTTATTTATTTGTCTTTTTGAGACAGGGTCTCACTATTCAGGTCAGGCTGGCCTTGAACTCACTTTTGTAGCCCAGGCTGGTCTCGAACTCGCACTGATCCTCCTGCTTCAGCCTCCCGAGTGCTGGGATTACAGGTGTGTGGCACCACACCCGACTATTCTTTTTATTTTATTTTATTTTATTTTTATTTTTTTGATACTGGAAGATTTTTAGATACAAAGGTGAATTAAAGAATATAAAGTATTAAAATGTGAGGCAAGTACTAAAGAAAGCTGAAGAAGCTATAAAAAGCAGACACGTTCAATGATTATTAGGGATAAGAATAATCATTATATACTGATGTAACAATTCTAAGTCTGTGGGATCTTTAATAGCTTCGGACAAGTTAGGACCCTCAACCTAGTTAGGACCCTCACCCTCACTCCACGGCTCACTTCCTCTTGGCCCTGAGCCGGGCCCAAGCCACAGAACAGGTCTGCCCGATGATGTTGACCTGGGCAGAAAACCACAGGAACTCTCCTTTGTTAACATCGGAAGTCCCCCACAAACCAGGTAGGCCTGCCAAGATCTGCTCTCTCTTGGCTGCTCCAGCCCGTGATCACCCTCCCCTAAAAACCTTATAAAATCTGCTGTCCCCTTTTGTTTGGGGCTGTCGTGGTCCACTAGGCAGCCAGCCCACTTACTTGTACTTCCAATAAATCTCTGGAGTCAGAATGCCTGGGCTGGTTGATTGCGTGGGTTGGTACCTAACTATTTCAAAGTATATAAAACAATAATTAATACGACTACAGGGTGAAATCGACACATTGCAGAGCAGCTGGAAGATTTCAGCTTTCCTTAATTATTGATTTGTCAAGTAGAAAAAATATTAGTGTATTGTTGCCTAGCATGTTTAAATTAGAAAAACAAATCATTTAAACCATTTTTCTTCCTGGTAGTTCGACTTAGGAGAAGAGCCGGAAGCTGCATGGAGCTAGAGCCAGTGGATGGGGTGGAGGAGGAAGCCCCATCGTGTCTTTGTGTGACAGAAATCCCTGGGTTCTGAAGCGAGTTAGAATATGGAGAGGCCAGGAAAAGAACTCATAGAAAAGGACTTTCAGGGCAACCCTGGAAAGCGACAAGAGAGAGAAGACAGGTTGTTCAATGTGGGAGGGCAGAGAGTATTTTAGGGAGGTTCACAGCAATTTGTCATTTAGTGTAACCCATTTAAAAATATTGTGGAAATCCTCACCCTATTTGTTTATTTTATTACTTTTATTTATTTATTTATTTATTGTTTCAGAACTTTTGTTTGTTTATTTCTTTTTATGGCCGGCTCAGCCTGCCCTGAGGGCAGGGCTGGTACAGCATGTGGTGTCGGGGATTGAACCGCAGTCCCCGCAGCGGCCTAAGCTTTCCTAAGCAGGCGCTTTAGACCACTGAGCCATCCTGCCAGGCCCCTATTTTATTACTTTTAATAAGAAATAACAATGTGTCGGGTTCCAAACACCTTAGTAATACATTCCCAGTAATTGATACAGTGCATTTTGTTGTCCTCATTATAGTTATACAGAGCACAGGATGTAGACATAAGTTTTCTAATGGTTATTAGTACAATAGATTTCTTCTCTTTGATCTAAGAGAAGGCAGTTGCATACATAGTCAAATGTTCCATAATCGCAGTGGGTTACTGGCAAAACCAGCAATGTTGGAAGCTTTTGATTAGAGCCTTTTACAGCTCAGCATCCTAAACTACCTTTACATTTTGTGCGTTGCGTTTAAACATTTCTGCTGGGTGGCTAAGGGCAAGTTATAGCAAGACCTGCGTAACAAAACGGGTAGTTTTTGTATCTCCCAAGGTCAGTTAAATCCTCTCAGGATTTACCTTGGAATGATGTACAGTGCTTTGTAGAACTATTGTCAGTGACAGCCGTCTGGATGAGTCATGGCCATTGCTTGACCAGTTTGCTCCCGGTGTCCCTGTGAAAGCCCGACCAAATGTTTTCTCTCTAGGTAACTCTCTTTAGGCACACTGTATACCTTCAATCCCTTTCCTCTGTGGTCCCTTAATCTCCTTGAGCAGAAAATTTGGGACCCCACTGAGTTATAGGATGTTACAGCACAGGTTCTGTTCTGTCCTGAGTCCTCACTGACCTTGAAGGGCTGGGGTCAAAATATTGGCTATCCTTGTAGCCCTTCCTTTTCTCTAGTTTTTGGTCTATAAACTTATAATCTTGGGGCCTGGCGGGATGGCTCAGTGGTCTAAAGCGCCTGCTTGGGAAAGCTTGAGCGGCTGTAGGGACCTCGGTTCGATCCCCGGCACCACATGCTGCACCAGCCCTGCCCTCGGGACGGGCTGAGCTGGCCATAAAAATGAGTGAATAAACAAACAAAGGTTCTGAAACAAGAAAAAAAAAATATTAAAAAATTCTGTAAAAAAATTTAAAAAATAAACTTATATTCTTAGCCCTCCAGAAAAAAAGCTTAGTGATACTATTACTCTAAAACATAGGTGCTTGAGCTTAGTATCATTTTCTTTCTGAATATCAAACATCTTAGACTCAACTTGGAATTAGTATTTTCCATCAATCATTGATATTCTAATAAATCCCTATTCAATGTGATAAAAGCAGTTACACATTTGTGCACAGATATTTAGCAATATAAGCGTGTACCAAATTTTAGCCTGTCCATCCCTTGGCATTTTTCCTAGTCTCTTACTCATTTAATACCTTTTTTTTTGTTTTCTTGTAAACCAACCATTTACTTGAGAGAGAGTATAATAGTAATTGAGATTTCACTGGGGGCAGCACAGGTCTAGAAGGCCAGAATGTCAGGCATTCCAAGCACAGGTTTTTTTTTTTAAATTTAATTTAATTTAATTTTTTCTTGTTTTAGAAACTTTATTTACTCATTTTTATGGCCGGCTCAGCCCGCCCCGAGGGCAGGACTGGCGCAGCATGTGGTGCCAGGGATCGAACCGTGGTCCCTGAAGCCACCCTAGCTTTCCCAAGCAGGCACTTTAGACCACTGAGCCATCCCGCTGGGCCCCCAAGCACAGTTTTAATGTTACATGTTGCTATCATCAGTGTCCAAAACCGTTTGAGGTTTCTTAGGACCCTTGTCCAATTCTTCCTGTGCATATAAGTGTGTAGTTTTGCTCCTGCTATGTTTCCTCTCTTTTCTGGTTCCTAACCATATTTGTTGATCACTCTCTAATGAACTCCATTTAATAGACACTCAGATGCCCAGCATTAAAGATGAAGAAGGCACGCATCCTTTTCACGCATGAATGGAGTGGTTCTAAACACTGCACATATGGTAGAAACACTCAACATTTAAAAATACAAGCCACACCTCATAAATCACATACTTTAATAACAATGCTAATTAGCAGAAATTGATTTTTAAGGGCTGGTCAAATAGCTCAGCGGATTAAAGCACCTGCAAGCAGGCTCAGGGGCTGGGGTTTTGATATCTGGGCCTGCCATGCTGGCCCGGCCCTTGGCGTGTACTGAGAGGGCAATTGATACTGGGCATGGTGGTGCACACCTATAATCCCAGCTCTTGGGAGGCTATAAACAGGCGGATCACTACGAGTCTGATCTAGTAGTGAGAACTTGAACACCCTGGAGACCCCTCCCTGAAATAGAAAAAGAAAGAAAGAAATTGACTTTTAAAAATTCAAGCTCCCTGCAACCTGGGGCTGATGCAATCCACAGACCATGCTGGGAAGCCCTGAGGTGAGCTAAATCCTGACGAGGCAGACGAGAAGAGAGAGCAAGCGCATTCTTTCCCAGCAGACCTTCCCTTAGGTCTTCATCAGCCAACGCAGAGCGCAGATTCCCAGGTGAAAGGGGAAGCCTCTAATGCCCTCAGGTTTTCAATAGTTCAAAGGCCTGACTCTCCAACTAGGCGAGGCTGTGTCAGGCCAGGGTCTCTCTGAGGATCAAACTTTGACCCATGCAGTTTCCCAAGCAGTCACTCGTGTACATGCCTCTTCCCGGGTATCCCACACCATCCCTGTGTCCTGAAGGACTTCATTCATTGGCTCTGCTCTGTCGGAAGCTCACCTGTACTGTGTCATTGAGCACCAAAAGTACATCACAGAGATAGAGTTCATTAGCTTTTTGCCCCTGTGATAAAACAGCTGCCACACAAAAAGCTTGAGGGTGTGAGGAAGGGTTCTGCTGGGCTCATGGCTTCTGTCCCTGCTCAGCTGGCTCCATGGCTGCCACGCTTGCAGTGAGGCAGAAGGAACATGGTGGGAGGGCACTAAGGCAGGGAGGGCCCAGAGGAAGGGCCCTGGGGGAGGGGGCAGAGCTGCTGGCTTCATGGGAGGTGGGATGAGAAGGGGCTGGGCAGGGGTCACACGTCCCCAGGGCCTGCTCTCCTCCTCTGTTTCGCCTGCTGTCCCCAGGGAGTCGTGCAGTGATGGTCCCGGCAGTTGCTCAGTCAGAGTCCCCAGCTCCCACCTGCTTCCAAAGGCGCATCCCCTGCCAACCAAGCCTTTAGGTTGGGAATTCAGGGGACACTGCAAACCCAAGCCTCGGCATAGAGCAAGCAGCAAGACCAGCTCCCAGGCCTTCTGAGGGGCGCGTATTTTTTCCTCCACAAATCTTCTGTCTTAAGCTGTGAAGTGAGCTCACACACCCTGAGTTTGCCTGAAAGCATTTTCATTCATCTGAGAAAGTTAACCTGGGATGATGAATTGAACAACATGCCCAAACTTCTTGATGCTCCTCTCTTCTGGAGAAGGAGCTTAAGTCTATGAGCTAATAAGTTACAAAGAACTGGTTTTACAGGGCTGAGCTCTGAGTCACTCCTTAGGAGACAGCAGGCAACTAAGAGCGAGGAGGTACTTGGAGCACTGCGAGGCCACCTTAGGGGGCCTGGAGAACAGACATCCGGGGCTTCCACTCGGCCTTCCTCATGAAATAGTGATGGTAATAGGTTGTAACCCACGCAAATAAAATCAGAATATGAGTCCATAATGACATAAAGTATTACTGGGAGAGAAGGAAGATCTTTTTCCTAGAAAAGAATTTCAGCTAATACATGTACGAGGGGTGGAGTCAGAAAAGCTTGGCTCAGCAATCAGGTTGCGCTATCTTTTCAGGCAGGAGACGTCGGAGGGCGCTAGAGGTAGCACTAGCCAGCGGTGGGGGGGGGGGCCGCTGCGCGTCTCAGGAGTTCTCTGCAGTGTCTACGTTAGCTCCGCGATGAGCAACTGCAGCTGCACCTGGCTGGAATCAGTTTAGCAAGGTAATCAATGATCCGCTTCTGGGGAAAGAGGAAGGGAAAGGGGACGGAAGGGCAGAGGGGAGGGGAAACATTTTTTTTATTTATTTTTATTTTTATTTTTTTTTGAGACAGGGTCTCGCTATGCAGTTGAGGCTGGTCCTGAGCTCACTTTTGTAGCCCAGGCTGGTCTCGAACTCGCACCAATCCTCCTGCCTCTGCCTCCCGAGTGCTGGGATTACAGGCGTGAGCCACCACGCCCGGCTAAACATTTAAAATACAAATATCCCAGTATCTCCCCATTGGGTGCTAAGTCTCTGGGTCCATGTCTTTATTGGGCTCAAAGTGACATCCAAACAGGTCCCCAAGGGGCACTCTGGTTGGTCACTTGAAGCAATTCATCCAAGCTCCAGAAGGTAACACGGTGACCTTCAGGAGGTCATGGTAACGCATGTGCACAGAGGGCACTGGGGTGTGAGGGTCGCCACGGCCTCGGAGGAGGGCTCACAGGGCTCAGAGGCAAAGGCAGATTTCTTGATCCTCCACCTCAGGAGCTAGAAGCGCGGAACTGGAAGCCGAGCTGGTGTCCAAGCACCGTTCCTGGCACGAGCAAGTCCAGCCTGAACAAGACAGAAGGGCACTCCCAAGCTCTACTGAGTCCTTCTGCTCCTCTTTCTGACCAGTCCCTATTCCCGGAGATGCCTAGGATTCTCACACCTCTCACTGTATTTGAACTTCCTGTAAATGGACTACAACATACGGAGCTGTCTGGCTGCTTTTACTCACAGTACCTCTTCATGAACCTGAGTAATTTATTTTTTTTTTTTCAGTACAGAGCAGTGTTCCATTGTGTAGACAATACTCGATTTTTCTCTTGATAATGAACATTGAGATTCCTTCTTCAAGTTTTGGCTGCAACAAAGCTATCATGAATGTTCTTGTGTAAGTTTTCTTATAGAAGCATGTTTTTATTATTCATGAATAAATGACTGGGAAAGGATTTGTTGAGACATAGGACAACCTTATGCTTAACTTCGTAAGGCACTTCCCATTGCAGAAAGTGATTATGCCTTTGATCCTTTTGTGCACAGCACACGAGAGTTCCTCTGACTCCACACATCTGGCCGACATTTGATGGTGTCTGCGCTTTTCATCATCTTTCGTATGTGAGGTGGGCATCTTCCTGTGGCTTAATTTTCATGTTCTCAAGGCCTAATAATGTCAGGTATCTTTTTCTTTTTTCTTTTTATCATACACCTTTTCAAGTGCCTATGGAACATCATATCTTCACAGAAAATATCTGTTCAAATTATCTGCTCCTTTTCAAGTTTCTGATGATAAGCTTAGTGAGAAATAATACAGACCTGAGTGGATGCAGTTGCCCTGTGTGTGCACAGCATACATACCACATAAGAGACACTTAAAGGAGGTAAGACTTGTAGTATGGGACAGGCATAGGACAGGACACGGCTATGTGCTGTACCAGGGTTCTGCGTGTGGAGGAGGACTGGGGTGTGTGGGCTTATCTGTTGCTAAGGATCCTCACTGTTAGTCATCTTAACACCACCAGCACGACCCAGCACACTCTTGGAACAGGTGTGAGGGCAGAGCCTCTTTCTGCCTGGTTTTCGCCCAAAACCAGCTCCAGTCCCAACCGTCAGCTATGCTTCAGCATCAAGGCCCTCACAGGAGCACATCACGAGCTGACCCAGCTGCATCAAACATCACTTTCCAGGAGTGACTGTTTGGCTCTGTTTGTTCAAGATGCCCTAAATGCTTCATTGGTTTAGAAACTCTTAGGCAGTCTCCATGGAAGATTTTATTTTTATTTTATTATTTTTTTAAGAATTATTTTATTTTATTTTATTTTTTTCTTGTTTCAGAACTTCTGTTTGTTTGTTTATTTATTTTTATGGCCAGCTCAGCCTGCCCTGCGGGCAGGGCTGGCGCAGCATGTGGTGCCGGGGATCGAACCGCAGTCCCTGCAGCAGCCCAAGCTTTCCTAAGCAGGCGCTTTAGACCACTGAGCCATCCTGTCGGGCCCAAGATTTTATTTTTAAATCATTTTCTTTTCAAAGCCAACAAAATGTGAATCTAAAATTCTGAGCAATATTTATTCCCACTGATATGTCTCATTTGGGCAACCTCTTTGTAAGACAACTGCTTCATTGTCCAAACCCAATCATCCCACGGCAGAGCACGACATCCTCGGGGCCGTTAGTCATAACTCCAGACTCTGAACAATCGCTGGCAGCCTTTCTGTGGTTCTGGCTGCCATGTTCCCATGAGGATGTGGGCCGGTCTTTGCACAGAATGACTGCTTTGCAGTAGATCCAAAACTCACAGATCGATGCTCCGACCCGTTTAAAACAAGCTTAGTCACAGGGTGACTGCGCCTCACAGAGTTCACACAAAAGCTGTCTTTAGAAAAGCTTTTCTGAGTCATTTCCAGGGGAGACTCACCGTCTTGCATCTCCCAGTGTTTCTCTTCACTTGAGCACATATTTGGACCCAGAGTTTAACTTAGGTGCTTTTGAGTAGATGTTCCCAATCCAGGAATCATAAAACACACTCAGCCAGCTCGACAATCTGCATAAATTCATGCCTCCATTAAGCTCTGCAAGTGCAGGTTCGCTAGCAATAGCAAGATGTGCTATTGCTTGGATACATGAAGTAAGTTTTTATAGATAGAAATAAATATGAAGAGAATTTTGGGCGGTGTAAAAGTGATGTCTCTCGGATTGCGGCACGTACACCGTGGCTTTATGACTCACAATCCTGGTATGCTTGTTGTTCCTGCGATAACTTGTTATATCTTGCCCCAGTGTACAGGAAAGGAACGCACTATTAGAGCATAATGAAATGCAGCATTACAAAAGTTCTTTTAGGGGAGGCTAGTGCGCCCGGCTGTTGCTGGCTCGTGGCCGCTGAGGTTGGCAACTGCGGCGCCCAAGCCGGGCCTCTGACGGTCCAGTGCTTGTAGGGCCTCCTGCCCCGCCTGGAGCTGGGGGCAGCCATGGCGGCCGCCGGGGACAGCATGGGGCAGAAGAAGGGAGGAGGCCGCTCCCGGGGCACTAGGGAGCCCCAGAGCGTGCCCCGAGACAACATGGCCTCCCTGATCCAGCAGATCGCCTGCCAGGCCTGCCTCACCTTCCCGGGCAGCGAGGGCGGCCGCAGGGCCTCTGACCGCGGCGAGACGGCGGGCCCCGAGGCGCAGATGCCACCTGGCTTCCCGGAGAACTTGAGCAAGCTGAAGAGCCTGCTGACCCAGGTCCGCGCGGAGGACCTCAACATCGCCCCGCGCAAGGCCACGCTGCAGCCGTTGCCGCCCAGCCTGCCGCCGGTCACCTACGTGGACATCTACGAGACGCACGCCGTCAGCCTCGGCGTGTTCCTGCTCAAGAGTGGCGCCTCCATCCCGCTGCACGACCACCCGGGCATGCACGGCCTGCTCAAGGTGCTCTATGGTACCGTGCGCATCAGCTGCCTGGACAAGCTGGACGCGGGCGGGGCGCAGCACTCGCGGGCCCCACCTCCCGAGCAGCAGTTCGAGCCGCCGCTGCAGGCCAGGGAGCGGGCGGCCATGCGGCAGGGCATCTTGAGGTCTCGGGCCGAGTACACCGCAGCCAGCAGCCCCTGCGTGTTCACGCCGTTCCGGGACAACCTGCACCAGATCGACGCTGTAGGCGGGCCTGCCGCCTTCCTGGACGTCTTGGCCCCGCCCTACGACCCCAACGATGACAATGGCCGAGACTGCCACTATTACCGGGTGCTGGAGCCTGTCAGGTCCAAAGAGACCTCTGGCTCAGCCTGTGACCTGCCTCGAGAGGTGTGGCTCCTGGAGACCCCACCGGCAGATGACTTCTGGTGTGACGAGGAGCCCTACCTGGGCCCCAGGGTCTTCCCTTGAAGCCACAGACGCTCGCCGCGTGCCCGGGTCGTGCCCTGACCTCATGGGCCCGCTGCTCGCCACCCACCCACCTCAAGGGCTCAGTCTCACGTGCTCTCTGACCCTACCCTGGGCGTCAGATCTACAGGAGTGAGCGCAGCAGCGTCCTTGGTAGTCATGGAAAGCGGGGGCTACAGGACAGCAGCCATGGGCGCATTATGGGGGTGGGTGGGCGGGAGGCCGGGATGTGTTCTGGTACTTTCACTGCCACCAGGGCTTTGATTGGGGACTGGTCGGGAAATCTGAAGCGCTTCCATCCTAAAGCCGTATGAGAATATTCTTCCTCTGTTACCCACGCTATTTAAAATACACTAAACTTTTTTTTTTAAATCCCAACCGCATTTGGTAAATAGGGTTTGTTTTCATTCCTGCCGTTACCACTTTTCCTTCTTCACAGTTAATTTATTGACTTCATGGCCAAGTGGTTTGAATTGTTTTTAGTTCAAGTCATTGGTTAAACTACATTTTCAAGCGATTTTAGAGTGACCTGTCTGGCTGCAGCTGGCCTGTGAAAGGTAAATCATCCTTTCAGAGTTCTGGAATCACTCTCAAAATGTAAGTATGCATGTGGAGGACAAGCTTTATTTTCTTGGCTCCGTCAGTACATCTGGTTTACTCAGGCAGTCTGTACGGAAAAGTTGAGCACCTGGGTTTCTCAGTGAGAGCAGGTTCCTGGGAGCTTACCTTCCCCGTGAATCTCCAGATCTGTGTGAGTCAAGCTGATTTTTTATTGTAGATTCACCTTTAATGCAGACACTATATTATCCTTAAGTGACTGTCTTCTTGTCTTAGTGTACTTCTAAGAGATGATAGCGCAATTCTGTGTTCTATCCAGAGTCAGGAACTCAATCTGTCGTGCTTCCAAACTACTGAATGTAAAACACCCCTAGCCAGTTGCTGAATCCCATATGCCCGTTGATCTCCAGTATCTTCCTATAAAAGTAGAGGGAAACATTGTGCTGGTGACTGCTTCACCCTGTCCCAGGAGCCAGGGGGCTGTGGGTCCCGCCATGCTGCTCCCGGTGTTTTCCCTCTCCTTCCAAGGGGACAGCAGGCACTTGCTTCACCTGCTGTATTTCGTGGGAAGAGGCAGAAAGCAAAGATGATCGTCTGACACAGGAGAGCTGGCAATTAGCTATACTCGTAGCCACTGTAGCACACAGAAACTTGGGCTGAAACACTTCCCGCTTCAACTCCTGAAGTGACACGTATCTGTCAGGTTTATTTTTGTCCTTATTAAGTGGAGCAACTTTACCTTGTTTACAGGTGTAGTGGCTCTGCTTACTTCAGGCCAGGGAGTGCTCTCTCCCCCTTTTTACTATTTATAGGATGACATTTTTTCAGGAAGGTTTTCACAAAACCAGCAGTAGAGAGTGACATGCTGAGGTTTGTCAGCACTGTGTCTGAGTCCTTCCGGTGGACCTGCACCTGTGGCGGTCCACCTCTGTCTGTAACAAAGAAAGATTGACTAGTATTGTCAATGGTGTTTGCTGCTCTTGGGAAAACTGGGACTTGCCTAGCCACACTAGGTTACAGACTTAGGGTGAAGGAATATTAGTTCCCTGTTCTTTTTTTTTTTTTTTTTTTGTCTTTTTGAGACAGGGTCTCACTATGCAGCTCAGGCTAGCCTTGAACTCACTTTTGTAGCCCAGGCTGGTCTTGAACTCACACCGATCCTCCTGTCTCAGCTTCCCAAGTGCTGGGATTACAAGCGTGAGCCACCATGCCATTAGTTCCCTGTTCTTAATACAGAAAAACAAGTTCTTTTTAATAAAAGACATTTATACAATGTGACATGCCACTGAAGACCTGTTGTAAAACCTGTACAGGCATAATACCAAGCCTTTCCTCCAGGGTCGCAGAAATTGTTAATGGAGCTTCACAGCACAGTGGTTCTAGATGCCTTGGGTGCGGTGGCCTGAGGTTTTTCATGCCACAGTTTGAAAACAAATTCTAGATATGCAAATAATTTTCTTACAGAACTTCACAAAGTAAAATGTTTGTGTTTTTTGTAGCACAGCAATGAATGTGTAATTATCATTGGTGGGTCACACCTTTTAAAATTGTAGCAAAAACTTTATTTAAAAAGACTGTTGATAAGGACAAAGAAAAATTAATATTTCTTGAAATCAAGCATTAATATTCAATTATTTGTCCAATCTTGCATAACTATGTCTGCTTATATAGCAAGCAATTTGTTGATAAAAATAGATAATAAAGCAATTTTTGTTAATCAGCTATTCCTGTTTGAAAATCTGTAACATATGCATTATTGTATGTTATCCTGTTTCTGTCTTTTCTTTCTATTTCTTTTTGCTTCTGTTTTTACTCTTCAAAATAAAATAAAATAAACAAAGACTGTTGATAATAACATGCATGTTATAGTATAACAGTATATTAAACTAACCCTACAGAAATATCCTGGAAATATGGCAGTAATAAAGGAAAACTTATTATGAAAGATTATACTACCCAAAAAGTAGTAAAAGTTCTCAATTCTAAGCTATTTGGAAGGAAAGGATGAGGGTGCTTCACAGGAGTGGCTGAAGTTGTTCAGGCCAAAATAACAATATATCTTTGTAATTTAGGAAGAACAGTGAGATTTGGTTCTCTAGTAAAATCTAAGTAAATTATTGCAGAAAACAAAATGTAGCTTGTTTTCTTGAGCCACTACAGAAAAAAGCATGCTCATTAGACAAAATGGGCTGCGGAAACCTTGCCCCTGTACGCATCAAGTGTGTGCTGACTGGCTTCATGCGCTGTTGCTGCTTCCTGTGGTCCTGCAATACGGATTTTGTTTTAGTACCTGTGGGGTAAAAATAATTTTCTCCTAGCAAAGATGAATGAGCACAATGGTATTAATCATTTAATTTTTTCATTGAATAATAAATGCAATAATTGCCTCTCATGGATGAAAAAAAAAAACAAAGAAAAAGTTCTTTTAAGAAAACACAGGTTGAGGGGCCCAGCGGGATGGCTCAGTGGTCTAAAGCACCTGCTTGGGAAAGCTTGGGCGGCTTCAGGGACCACGGTTCAATCCCGGGCACCACATGCTGCACCAGTCCTGCCCCTCGGGGTGGGCTATGCCAGCCATAAAAATGAGTGAATAAACAAAGGTTCTGAAACAAGAAAAAACAAATAAATAAAAATAAATAAAATTAAAAAAAAAAAAA
>PVJA010016368.1:0-43588 GCA_004027025.1 Myocastor coypus | reverse complement strand
TGTTTGGAATACATGTCACTCTTGTCTTTTTGATATATACTGCTCCTTGTGTAAACTCAGTTACTGTCATTCTATCAAGAGTAGTACTTGAAAATAAGAGACTGGGCCAAATACCATATTCTTGAAAAGGTACAATTTTGTATTTCCATGAATTTCCAAATATTTGTGTCAAAATTGTGTAACTGCTTATATCACATTGCATGGAAAGTTATTAGAATATCAATGATGGCCAGAAAATATCATTTACAAGCTAAGTCAAAGATATTTGATACTCAGAAAGCCAGTGATGATAAGCTCAAGTACCTATGTTACAGAGTAATAGTATCACAAAGCTTTTCTGCTGGAGAGCTAAGAATGCAAGTTAACAGACCGACAATTGGAGAAAAAGAAGGGCTATAAGGATAGCCAATATTTTGGCCCTAGGCCTTCAAGGTCAAAAAAGACCCAGGATATAAGGAAACCTGTGTTGTAATACCCTATAACTCAGAGGTGTCCCAAATTTCCTGGTCAAGGAGATTATGGGACCTCAGAGGAAAGGGATGAATGAACTGTGATGCGTCTAAGGAGAGTCACCCAGAGAAAAACATTCTCTCAGGCTTTCACAGAAAGCAAAATGGCCAAGCAATGGCCGTGACTCGTCCCAAAGGCTGACACTAACAACAGTTCTACAAAGTACTGCCTATGGTCCCAAACTTAATCCTGAGGGGATTTGACCCTGGAAGATACACACACACACACACACACACACAAAAATGTTTTGTTATACAGGTCTTGCTTCAACTTGCTCTTAACCACCCAGCAGGAAAAAAAAATGCTTAAGTTACAATGCATGAAACAGAGCTAGATTGGTGAGACGATCTTTAGGAGGCTTAGATTCAATAGCCTCCAACATCACAAGCTTCACTGCTGGCCCACTGCAATTGCAGAACATTTGACTGTATATGTACCTGCTTCCTCTTAGTCCAAAGAGAAGTATATTCTTTTCTTTTTTTTTTTCTAAGCAACATCAATAGGGAGGTGGGTCATGCCCACACACTGTATTCTTTAGAACGATTGTGAGGACAATATGCAATATGTCAACTTTCAAAGAAAAGAAAGGGGAAAAGAAAAATTAATAATAATAATGTTGGGGTTAGGGAGATAGCTCAGTGGCATAAGTGCCTGCCTGGCTAATGCAAGGTTCTGAGTTCAATCCCCGGTACCAAAAAAAACAAAAACAACAACAACAACAACAAAAAAAATAATAATAATAATGTTGATTTAGAAGGGTTAATGTTTAATTGTTTGATCAAGCTTATATACCTATATGTATTAATCTAAACTGACCTGATGATGAAAATATGCAATATAACCATTGTTAAATTTAAACAATAAGAAGGAAAAAATATATATATGAAGTCTTCTAGTTCATCATTCCTTATAGCTGAGTAATATTCCATTGTATGAAAATACCACATCTTTTTCAACCATTCCTCAGATGATGGGCATCTTGATTGTTTCCAGGATTTGGCTATCACAAATTGTGCTGCTATGAACATAAGTGCACAGATATCACTATGGTATGATGTTTTCAGTTCTTCTGGGAAAATTCCCAGTAGGGGGATAGCTGGATTGAATGGGATTTCCAGCTCTAGTTTTTTAAGGAGTCTCCACACTGCTTTCCATAATGGTTGCATCAGTCTGCATTCCCACCAGCAGTGGAGAAGGGTTCCTTTTTCCCCATAGCCTCTCCAACATTTGTTGTTGGTTGATTTCTTTATGGTAGCCATTATTTCTGGGGTGAGATGGTATCTAACTGTTGTTTTGATTTGCATTTCATGAATGGCTAACGACATGGAGCATTTCTTCATGCATTTATAGGCTTGTTGAGTTTCTTTCCTTGAGAAGTGTGTGCATCTCAGATGTCCATTTCTGGATTGGATCTTTGAATTTTGGAACCCTAGTGGTTTTTAGTTCTTTATAAATTCTACATAGAAGACCTTTGTCTGAATATTTATTAGTTAAAATCTTTTCAAAATTGGTGGGTTTTTTTCATTCTGTTGGTAATTTCTTTTGACATGAAAAAACTTCTCATCCGGAGGAGGTCCCATTTGTTGATTCTTTCAAGTTTTAAACACGCGTTTTGATTTTTGTCCATGAACTGTTTGCCTACCCTGATGTCTTTAAGATTTCCTTCGACTTTCTCCTCTAGGAGATGTAGCATTTCTCTTTTAATATTTACATCTTTAATCCATTTTGATTTTAGTTTAGTGCATAGTGATAGACCTGGGCCAAGTTTTAGTTTTTGACATGTGGAGAGCCAGTTTTTCCAGGACTGTTTGTTAAAGAGGCTGTCTTTCTTCTAGTAAACATGTTTGGCTCTTTTGTCAAAAATATGGTGGCTGAATGTGTATGGATTTACTTCTGTATCTTCTAATATATTCCATTGATCCTCAGGTCTACTTTTTTTGCCAATACTATGTTGGTTTTATCACGGTAACTCTGTAGTACAATTTTAGGTCAGGAATTGCACAGGATTGTCTTTGCAATTCCGGGTCTTTTTTGGTTCCAAATAAATTTTAGGAATGACTTCTCCAGTTATGTGATGTATGTTGATGGTATTTTGATAGGAAATGCATTAAATCTTATAACAGTTTAGGGAGTATGGCCATCTTCACAATGCTGGTTCTTCCTATCCAGGAGCAGGGAGTATCTTTCCATTTTCTGAAATCCTCTAGGATCACTTTTTTCAGAGTACTGTAGTTTTCATTAAAAAGCTCTTTTATTTCTTTAGTTAGGTTAATTCCTAAGTATTTCATTTTCTTCAGTGCTATTGTAAAAGGTAATGTTTCTCTTAATTTCTCTCTCAGTGACTCACACCATTTTTGAACATGAGAAGAAATGGGCCAGGAAGGGGAAGGTGCCTCTGTGGACTGGAGCAGTGCAAAGATCCTGCCCTATGGCTCAGCTGCAGATGCAGAAGCACTAAGGCTGGCCGGCTGACCCATCTCAACAGCGTCAGTGCAGGCTGGGTTTTGACAGAGACCAAACTCTCAGAAAGGAAATATGAAACAGGGCTTCCCTGCATAGATCCAAACTGAATTGGTTCAAGGCCAGTTTGACCTTATGACCTAATGCTGAGTGGCCCGCATCTGGTATTACTTCCTGTTTCAGGCACTCATTGCACTCTTCCTGACTGCATCCTCCAAATATGTGCATGCATGTGCGCGCGCGCACACACACACACACACACACACACAGAGGACAAGCAATTCAACTTCTGTCTGAATATACATGTGACTTGTTCTGGTAGCTTCGGTGGGTGATGGTTTAAGAGGTCACCCCTGCCCAGAGGTGAAGCAAAAGACACACCTTGTGATACCAATGATCAACTGGAGCTCTGCGAGTACAGCAATGCCCCATGCAGGCCAGAGGAAATGGTGATCACGTTTAATGTCACAGGGGGTGAACAATTACACTGGGGTCGAGATGGCTCATTTAAATAGAATTATTCAAATATCCTATTCATCTCGCAATATAATCAAACTCCTGAGGGGTTGTTATACTCCTTACAGAGAAAAAAAAAAAGTGGCAAAGGGGGGAAATGAAGAGGAATTACATTGCCTGAATAGGCAGGTAGCAAAATCGAGAAGGGGTCAGGAAGGAGGGCGCTGGATTCCTGTAAGACAAGCGGCCTTCATCAATCTTTGACAAACAAGTGATGAAATTGCCCTCTGCTCTTCCTGGAGTCATGCATGGGTCCTGCTGACTGCTCAGTCTGCCTGGAAGCTCATCAGTACTGGCTGGAAGTCATTTCTCCATCAAAATGTACTGACTGCCCACTACGCGCCAGCCTGGGGGATGCAAGGAGCGAGTGGAATTCTTCCCCTGCAGATGACTGTCTCCGACAGCAAGGAGACACATGAAACAGCATGCCCGGGGCTAGAATGGAGGAGAGCAGCCACTTCCGAGGAAGCAGTGGCTTTCCTTCTGAAGACTGCCAAGGCAAGTCTGCCAGGGCCTCTGTGTAAAACACCCTCCAAGGTGAGTAGGGCCCATGAGGGAAGGAAGGGCATTCTAAGCTAACAGAAGCTTGGAAGTAAGGAAATCATCCAAAAGTAGGAGCGGAGAGGTTTGAGGTAGGTGGGCTGCAGGCCTGGCTGAAGTCACAGAGGGCCTTTTAGCGCTAGGCCCAGCTCACGCTGTCCCTCCAGCCTTCTCTCTCCCAATTATTTCCTCTTGGCTTCTGCCCTTGGGCATGTCTCAACATCCTCTGTGAGTGCACGTCCTGATCCTCAGGTGCTCCTCACCCTGGACCCCTCTCCTTCCTGTGAAGCCTCCCCAAGCCCCAGGCAGATGGAGGCACTTCCTTCCTTGCTCTCCTCCTGTGGCCACTTGGTCATGACAGCCACTGCCCTGCCTTAGGGAGCAGCTCCTTCAGGGAACTGGTGAACCCAAAACCCTAGGATGTGAAGCAAGACACCCAAGTTGTGAAAGAAACATCAAGACAGCAAATTTCCTAGTTCCTGGGTAAACACAGCAAGTCCTGAGTCATCTGACCAGGGAATAAAAGCTTCAGGGATGAAAGCCTTTTTGAGAGCTCCATTCTGGCCACACCGCTCATCTCTTCCAAATGACAATGTCCCCTTCTCTAATGTCTTCACCTACAACACCAGCTTTGGTTTAGCCCTTGAACCTCCATTAAATTTGGTCCAAGCTGGGTGTGGTGGCGCATGCCTATAATCCCAGCACTTGGGAGGCTGAGGCAGGAGGATCAGTGTGAGTTCGAGACCAGCCTGGGCTACAAAAGTGAGCTCAAGGCCAGCCTGAACTGCATAGTGAGAGCCTGCCTCAAAAAGACAATCAATCAATCAATCAATCAATCAATCAATCAATAAATAGGGTCCAAATTTCTTTCCTTCTCTGCAATAACCTGTCTGAGGAGAAAACACAACAGGTTGGGACAGCACAAGCTTTGACCTGAACTTCAGAGCCCAGCTTACTCACTACAAGGGTCAAAAGAGGTGACAATATTGACATAGAGACTCTTGTGTCCATCGTTGTCACAGCTATTGGTTAGACTTGGAATCATCCTTCACCATGTCCATCTTCCGGTGTCATATCTGCCGGGCTACTCTGCCACCTTCTCTTTTCCCTTTCCTTCCCACTTGCATAGGCCTTGTGCAACTCCAGGCTGCACGCACATCCTCAGGTGGTATCTGTGATAGATGTGAAAGGCAGGTCGCATCTGGACCTGTGCATCTGGCAGGAAATGGGCATGCCAAGCAGTGAGAGATGATAAATAGTGCCAGAGAGAGAAAGGCACATATCCTGATATTACAGGGATGTGGGTACACGTCTCTCTACCCACAGTCCCGGAAGTGGATGGATTGTGGAATCCATGGCAAAGACAAGTGAGAGATCGGGACAGACAGAGTCTGAGACAATCTGGTGTAATTCTTGGGACACTGTACGCCTGTGTGTGTTTGTGCGTGTGTGTGTGTGTCCACGCTCACACGTGCGCGTGTGTGTGTGTGTGTGTCTGTGTGTTTGGGAAAGAGTACAGAAGAACTATGCAAGCTGCATGAGGAAGGAAAAACACCCGTGCAGAGGCAGCCCTTCGAGGTCCGCCCTCATGTTTTCCAAAGCATCACTGGTCATAACTACAGATGTTCTGACCTCCAAGATTTGGAACTGACAAGATGGCACACTGGTTGGCTCATCTGCAAAATCACAAGCTTGACCTTCATGTTGCCCAAGTTCAGACCCCACTGGACTACCTAGAGCATGGCCATAGGTAAGGCACTGACTTAGCTGGTGCCCCATTCAGCCACATCTGTTGAATAGCAGCAAACAGACTTCTCTCTGCAGTGCTTCTGTGAAGACAGTATGAGCAACTATGCCAGCCACATGGATGGAACTAGGTGTGGTTGCAGCTAAAACATTTTCACAGGCTTTCCCACTTTAAAAACAGCTGTTCAAAAAAAATATATTGGAGCCCAACCTGGGCTAGTCTGGGGTATGACGTAGATGTTTCTTTCTGGCACATTTTTGGATAAATAGATTTCAATGTAAGGATCCTTTCCAGATAGGGATTTTCTTCAGAAAAGGTAAACATCATAAGGACAGGAGACTTACAATTGCGAGTCTCCAAGGCAAGAAAATTGAAGTCAGTCTTTGCTTTCTAACTCCAGTTTAACCTGAATTTTGAAGTAAAGGGCCCTCCTACGGAGGTATGCGGAGGGCTGCTTGTATTCCCAGGCCGTCATGGAGACTCTAGAGACAGGCAAGAAAGCTGGAAACAAATGTCTGCCCAAGTCCTCCAGACCTCCGAGGTTTCCAGCTCTTGTCTCTGACTAATCACTTTGGATCCCCTTCCAGAACGTGGAGACCAAATGCTTAGGAATTACTCAGAACTCCAGCTGATGAGGTCATGCTTTGGTTCTTAAAAGAAATTCTGAGAGCTTTTAGTCCCGCTGGACCCTTCCAGGGCACCTCCCACTTACAGGGCTGCTGAAAGTTTGCCTCTAGGAAGAAGGCCTGGGGCTAGGTAGGAGAAACACACAGACTTTCTCTCCCGGGGCATCTAACATTTTGCTTCAAGCATGCATGTCCGTTGTAATGGAATGATTTCTAGAGGTTATTACTTCATGGATGTGGAAAGAGGCCTTGGGGTCTGTACTTTTTGTAAAGCTTGGGTTGGCTTGGACCTAAAGGTAAAACTAGGACCTACTGGGGTGGGGGGAGGTGTGCGTATGACAGTGTATGTATGTGTGTATCATTGGAATGTGTGAGCTCACATGTACAGACACATGGCTGGGTAGAACATGGGGGCAGGATTCTGTGGCAAAGAGAAAAGATGCTTCCTCCTCCAAGCACGTCCTGCATAGAGGTTTCCTTTGCTTTCTTCCCAAAAGCTGGATCAGATTCAGGCACCCACGCAGGCTTGCCCCAAGCAGAGGCCAAAACAGCTTCCTGATAGAGAACAGACAACTCCCCAGGAGGAAAGGGGACAGGAGCTGTGTGGCCCAGGTGCAATCCTGGCTCCAAATGGCTTTGTTTTATGTCTTTATTTTTTGGATTACAAAATGTTTGCCAAAAGGAAGTATAGGGGGAAAATTCGCATTTATTGTGGTTCATAATGAACACATGATTTATGCTGATAAATAGGCTCTTTTAAAATTTTATCTTATTTTATTTTGAAGAGTAAAAACAAAAGCAAAAATAGCAGAAACAAAGACAGAAACAGAGCAACACACAGCAATGCATATATTACAAATTTTCAAAACAAGAATGACATCTGCCATCTAAGCAACTACATTGAGGACAGCGATGTGTAATACGAAAACCATGGTTGAATACCTCTCATCTTGGTCTTCTAAATGAGCACTATTTCTAATGTCTTATCAGTTGTTATTATTATACTCTTTTTAAAACATTTTTTTAAAAAGTAAAAAAAGACAATAAAGTTTATTGAAATCAAGTGTTGGCATTCAGTTTTGTGTTCAACCTTGCATAACTCTATCCACACAACTTGGGGTCAGTCCTGGCCTCACTGAGGCTCACGCATGCATTGTGTGGAGATTCCATGTGCTGCTGTCAGAGCCCTTCGTGCCACAGGAGCCTGGAGCAGGTGTAAGCACTCTGAATCAAGGGAAGGTTGAGCCAGGCCACCACCTTCTTCCTGTTGAGTCTTTCCTATGGATGTCACACTGCCACAATTTGTGGTTGTGTCTGCATTCCCGGAGCGCTATTTCCCCCAGGGGGACACAGCTGGTCCTTGCACACAACACAGTGACATTTGGGATACAGCATATGTCATGCGAAGGGCCTCTTGGTTCAGGGGCCCAGCTGCCTCATGGAAAGTGCCAACCACAGGAGAAAAGCCAGTGACACAGATCTAAGAGCAGAATTCCTGAGCTGCAGACACTGGTGCCCACTGCAACCACCGTCTTTTCCACTGAAGCCACTATGTTTACCACGACCTCACTCCAGTCTCTCTCACTGAGGGCAGCTGATCTCACTTGCTTTAAAAACATATACAGAGATAACCTTGTTCTTTATTATCTCTTTTGAAGTACTGAATAGGGAGAACACACACACACACACACACACACACACACGTGCTTTCATATTTCTCCCCTTCCAGAATTAATCAGTAGACACTTCACTTGTTTCATTTTTTAAGTTGGAAAATACAGATATTTCACTTCATGTGGGTGCCTGAAATTCCTGTTAGGGTAATTGCTTCTTCTAGAAAGCCTCCCGTGACCTGTTCAGGATGGAATTCCTCTTCTTAGAATTCACCACCTTATGCTAAAATTTCCTCTCTTCCTAGGCAGGGTGACACTTAGGACAGGAGTCCTCTGTTGTGTGTTTTCAAGGCATTTCTTGGCAAGAGAAGGAAAGCAATAAATATCTTTTGAGTCCAACTCTTGTTCCCATCTAACTCCCGCTGACAATCTCCACGGCCTCTATGGACCACTAACAAGTATTAATCTGATGTATGGTCTCCACACCAAAGCCAGTGGGGTGCAGGGGGAAGGCAGGCTTGTCTCTGAGAGAAGACACTCTCACTAATGGGTCTGCAGGCACCTGAAAGAGAGGACTTTGTTGTGCACTGGTTCTAAATTCCTAGACAATTTCACTTTCATCAGCAGCTTAGCCTTTTGTTCTTTATTAAGACTGCATAAGAATAACCTCGCCATGTGTTGCTACTATTAATAATGTGGTGGCCTTATCACAGGGCATATTGTGTTATGAAAACTGACTGCCAACACAAGGGAAAGCTGATAGGAAAGAACCACCTAGCTGTTGATAAGGAAGAGACTTCCTTCTGGCCTCACTCGGCTCCCAGCAGGCCTGGGAATCAATGTCAGCCTCCTCAGCCTGTCGCTTCTCCCACCCTGCCTGCAACTCGAGGCAGGCGGTGAGTTCGTGCTGCCCAGCTCTGCCCAGCCTCTGCAAAGCAACTGATTTCCATGGTGGTTTGCATTCAGAACAACCAGCGGGCCTCGAAAAAGACAGGGCTACAATCTCATCTGCGCAATGCTCCCTTTCAGAAGGATAACTTCATGTAGTTTCCACTTTAGGTTTCCAAACCACACTTGTGAAACAGGGCGTCCCCCTTTTTTATATCACCTTGTCTTCCCCTTCAGTGTGAACTGTGAATTCTTCTCAACTAAAGACCAGGCAAGGGTGGTCACTGTGGTGACAGTCTCAGCAGAGACCCTACCTGCACCCCCACAGAGGGGTTGCCCAAAGGCCTGGCGCTCAGCTCCTGTCTCCAGCCTACTGAGTGCAGTAGCTCCAGGCAGCCCATCATCCCTGGAGGCCTTGGCTTCCATGCGCAGATCTCGGTTCACCAAGGATGAGGAGAGAAGCGTCAGGGTCCAGCAAGCTGGAGGAAGGCCCTGAGGGAAAACCTCTTCAGGGCCTTCTCTCACCACCAAAAACTCAGTGGAGGGCAGAAACCACTAAGGATCTGGTCTAACTTTCTAAAATAACATCTTATTTTTTCTGCGCAAACGCTGCTGGCAACCTAAACTGATTTTCTTTGTGAAATGCGACTTGCAGACACATGCGCCATGGAGCAGGTCTGGGAGGTAAGCAGCGGCGTTGCTGATGTCCCCGCTCAGCACCACTTTGTAACTTTTCCATCACCAGACCTTATCTTCCCAGAAAACAGATGAAAAGTTCGGAGGGGAGGATGATCATAGGGATGGGAAGGACTGCTATTCAGAGAGTGTGTTCCCAGACCTTAACTAAACCTCACCCACTTTTGTCAGTCAGGGCCGACAGTTGAGAGCAATATTAGAGGAGGTAATTGCATGTATCAGTCAACACCTTTTGTCCCATGGCCGCCGAGAATTACAGTAAAGCGGGCACAGGAAAGCGGCACTCTGGATTAAAGGCAAAGGGGCTCTTTCTCTAGTTTCTCCTACTCACCAGCTGTTATGTTCGGCTGCAGAGACAGAAGCAGCAATAATATCTGGGGGAAATCTAGCCCGCCACAGTCTGAGTTTGCCCCCCAACCCCGCCTTCTGCTTTCCCTCCACCTTGAAAGTGATTAATCTTTGACTTTAAAGAGAAACTTTTCCAAAAAGCATGCTACCTTGCCATAGCAACTAAGCTATTAACTCTGAGTTTTTCTCCCGTGAAGGTGTACAAACAGACATAAACTTAAATCTTCTGTCATTTCTTAGACTGTCTAGAAACCAGCCAACTCAGAACCTTTGATGTCCCTTTATGACAGGTCCTAATAGTTGCCTAAGTAAATAGTTTGTGAGACACAGATGCATTTTAGGTACACCTGACTGTAAATTGCACCACACCAAACTCTGACGCACAGTTAGCCTAGGGGTCTGGAATTTACCCCAGGTACACAGGAAGTAGGAAGGAGGGAAGACAGAGGAGATGCACCTGTGCCTGTGTACCTCACACACGTTCTTCCCAGGCAAGAGTGCTTGTCACTAGGTCCCTGCTGACCTGGACACCTTGGCTGGCCCCAAATCATTAAGTATTAAAGGATCAACTGCTTTTCTCTCAACCACAAGAAGATAGCAATCTAAAGAGCCTCCAGTGGCTTTTGAACAAAAGAAGAAGCTCCTTTGTAAGGCCAAGATGAGTCTCCAAGATCAGCACCAGGGAGACAGCAGAAAACAGTGGGCCAGGGTCATTCCTGAGGAACTTAGGGGAAGTGAGTTTGGTCACAGGAAAGCTCTCTGACTCCTGAGTTGGAAACCCCGTGACTTCTCAGGGTAGCCAAGGTGAACTTCGCGATGTGGCAGTAGCTATTACTTCCACTTACAGACCAAAAACTAGTGAGGTAGGCAGGACTCAAGTTCAGTTCCGTCTCCTCTAAAGCCCAACATCTCACACACAGGCGCCTCCAGGGAACCTCGATTCTGTACCCCCCAGAGGTGAGGAACTATGGGTTAAATCTGGTAAATTTTCCTGGGGGACTAAGTTACTCAACTATCGGTCAGTGTCCAAAGGAACAAAAGGAAGGTGGGTTGGGATTATGTAATTGCGTAGCTCAGTTTTTCAAAACTTGTTCCTACATGAAATTCCACAGCTATATTAGTAGGTTGCGATATATAGTTAGTTGTATTATGAATGAATTATAAATTAAGAAGATTCAAAATTCAAGTAGGATAAACAGGTATAAAGTGGACAGTGTCTCTCTGAGTCCTCAAGCCGCAACTCTCCCTGTGGGCAAGCAGTATACTGTTGATACTCATGCACAGACACAGATCTACGTATAGTTTTTTCTCCCTCTTGAACACAAATGGTAGTTCACTAGATACGTCCTTCTGTACTTTGCTTTTCTTCATTAAAAGAACGTCTGGAGTTCTTGGCTGTGCAGAAGGTGCTTCTTCATAGCTGCTCAGGATTTCGTTGTATCGGCAAGTTCTCATTTACGTCGCCTGTCCGGTGTGTGCAAGATCATGATATTCTGAGAGCTGCACCATTACAAACAATGTCCAGTAACTAACGCACTGTAGGTCACTGCACTCACTTGAGAATAACCATGTGTGACACACTGGTACAAGTGGAGCGATTAGATTGAAAGGTGCATGCATTTTTAATTTCATAAACATTCCTCTCTACAAGTTGTAAGGTTGTACTGCTTGGCAGGGAGCTGTTTCTCGATGCTAGCCAACTCTATGTTTGCTGATCTCATTGATTAAAAAAAAAAAAAAAAAAAAAAAAAAACAGGGTCTTGCTGTGCTTCTAATTTGCTGAGTAGGGGCTGAGTAGTGTTTCATGAGCTGAAGGACCATCATGTTGATCTCTTATCCTGCAAAGTGTATATAGCCTAGGTTCCCTGGTTACAGGGTTTTGAGTTGATTTATCTGGTTTATATAGTTCTTTATAGAGTGCAGAATGTGCCCTTTGAGTTGTAATTAAAAACCCACGTGCCTTCCCCTTTGGTCACTGTCCCTGAGAACCTCAGCCCCATCATGGTGGCACCAACACCAGGACCTGCCATTTTGTGGGGATCTGCCTGCACCTGCAGCATCTGGGCTCCACCTTGCCTGACCAGGCTTTCTTCCCCAGTCTTGGCACCTTGCCCAGGGCCTGCTCCTTTGTGAAGTGCGGTGAAAATTCCTGGGCTAGCCATTTCCTTGCCTGGGTAACAAATGGCTCAACATCACACTCAACTCAGGATTGATAAGAACCGCTTTTCTCATCAGCTGGGCATGTCCAAGGCCATGTGCCACGGTTCATTTCTCGACACTAAGGTATACTGAACACTGGCCAAAGTACTTTACCTATATGAATTCATTTCCTTCTCAGAAAATCTCATGAAGATATTGCTATTGTCACCAGCCCACTTTATAGGTGACAAGCAAGAATTACAGAAATGTGAGATCCAGTGGCAAAGGTCATATATGTAAGTGTAGTATGAAGCCAGGAGTCAAAAGCAGGCAGTCTGGACCACCTTACCCTGTCATTGCTGTAGACTTCTGCAAGCATACAGCAGCAGCTCAGATCCTGTAAAGCACACACATGTGGGCACACGCATGTGCAACACAGAGAAACTTCACTATTATACAGCACTGAAGAAAACATATTACTTTAGTACCAGATAGCACATGGCCTTATGGGGTTTCTATAAACCACAATATTTTCATTGAAGAGACTGGGCCACACATTACCTATATTCAACTGAGAGTAGGTAAAGTCTACCGAAGTGTGGGGAAGCAGCCGTCCACTTCCAGAGCTTGCGGGAAAGGAGACATGCGAGGCCAGAGCTAAGAAAGTCATACATGGACTGGCTGCACTGCCCCTCTTGGAAGCAATGCTGTTATTAAAATTGTACCACTTTCATCTCAGAGTCAGAAATGTACTTCCTTCCCAGCACATGTATGTGGCTGATGCAGGGATACTTGCTGTGCGTTTTATCTACACAGCCTCACGCTGTGAAAGCCAACTTGCTGGGTCCCAACTCCATCTCAAAGCTGCATATCCAGGACAGAGTGGTTTGTCTGGCAGCGTTGTATGCCACGCGGGCTGAGGCAGACTCGGGTTGTCCCTCTGCTCCCTTCTTATTCCCTTGGTGACCACAGAGCTCAGGCTGTGTCTCTATTTTATCAGCAGTGCTGAAGCCAGGAGGGCTGAGACAGCTGTGGCTGACAGGTTTTGAAAGCCAGAATCAGCCCCCATGGGTGACCAAGCAATTACTACCAAGATGGGTAAACTAAAACCCCAACTACTAGACTTTTAAGGGTTTGGTCAATGTTTAGTTTAACTATACAGTTATATTTTCAATATTTAGGGTCCAATAATCCAGACTATGACTCATCTACTTTTAATGCAATCTGTCCAATATTTCATTTTAATTTATTGACTGGCAATTCATCCCTTGAGCTAAAGAATAATTTATTCATCATTCATTTCAAGGCCATTTTCTGAGATCCTACTGTACACGAGATGTAAAAATACCACAAGGGAGAGAGAGAGACAGAGATGGAGACATACAAGTGTCCCATAGCCTGTGATCTCAGCACTCTGGGAAGCAGAAGTAGGAGCATCTTTTGCAAGTTTGAAGGAGGAAGGGAAGAAGAGCCAGAGAAAGAGACAGACAGGCAGATAGAAAGAAAGAGACAGGGGCTGCGGAGATAGCTCCATGGCACAAGTGCCTGCCTGGTGAGTGTAAGGTCATGAGTTTGAACCCTGGTTCACCAAAAAAAAAAGAGAGAGAGAGAGACAGAGACAGAGACAGAGAGAGACAGTGAAAGACAGACAGAGGTAAAGATGCACCAGAGAGAAAGAGAGAGAGAGAGATTAAAATAGTAGCAACAAGCACAAGTGTCTTAGGAGGCCACAGGATGACCCTAAGAAATCAAACTAGACAAGGCAGCAAAAGAAATCTAGGGGGCCCGGCAGGATGGCTCAGTGGTCTAAAGCACCTGCTTAGGAAAGCTTAGGTGGCTGCAGGGACCACAGTTCCATCTCCGGCACCACATGCTGCGCCAGCCCTGCCCTCAGGGCAGGCTGAGCCGGCCATAAAAATAAATAAACAAACAAAAGTTATGAAACAAGAAAATAATAATAATAATAAAAAACTTTTTAAAAATTAAAAAAAAAAAATCTAGAGAGTCTACGGCTGAACGACAGAGTTCCCAGACCTGGAGTTACTTGGAAGAACGCAAGGGCCTGGAGGCCAGAAAGCACCACCGCTCTGCAGCCCGCAGGAAGTCAGCTGTGGCTCTGCCCCAAGAGACCCTAACTGAGGAGAGGAAGCCCTAAAGGCCAGCAGGGACCAGGCTTGAGGGGCTTTGCACTCTGTCCAGAGAAATCCATGCAGCAGGAGAAAGACTCAATTGGGTGCACCTTCAGAGACCTCTAGAATGGCTAAATAGGTGACATTTTAATGTTCCCTCTAGTCGTCTTTCCAGTCATTTCCCTCCCTCTTTCTCTCTGATTTTCTGTACAGTAAAACTGCTTAAGAAGGAAATAATTCATAATATGGTGCAAATGACTGATAAGCTAATCAGCTATGTTTTGATAAGAGATAAAATCTTAAGCGAAGGACTGAATTCAAATGAAGAATTGGGAAAAATCAAATTAAATTGGTGGGATAAGTATCTGGTAGGAGAGACCCCATTGGCATTTCCCAAATTATGCATTTAGGGATCTATCCGCTGCTACTCTTATTAGCACAAAATCACACATAAGTGTGCACACACACACACACACACACACACACACACAGGCTCTACTGTCTTAGGAGGAGATAAGAGGCAGAGGAGCCGCCTGAGAGCAGTGGTGAGGAGCGTGTCCTGGTCACAGACGGATTCACTGGGGGGCCTTCTCCAAACACCACGGCCATCACAAAGCCCACGCTCCTCCCAGTGAGCACACAATGGTGGTGGTGAAAGCCTAGGGCAAGAAGAGCTCCAGATTCTCCGTGTCCATCCCACGAATGCTACAGCGAGCAATTTGGTAACAGCTACCCAAACTGAAAGTGCACCTATGCTTGATGCAAAAACTCTACTACTGGGAGTTTAACACACACACACACACACACACACACACACACACACACACACACTTGTGAAATCATTTCTATGGATTATTTATTAAAGCAATTATTTATACTGCATAACTGAAAACAACATATATATTTATCAATTTGGGATTTAATGTTGTTACAGTTTGAGGTTTTTGCAAAGTGAACAATATAGTACAGGACACATTTTGTAATGGTATTGTATAATGAATAACCCAAGAACAACATACTACAAGTGTAGGAAATCTATCCACATAGGAATGAATATTAACTAAATACTAATGAATCTAGCTGAGGGTCTAGAGCCCATAACAGTGGCTCCCACCAGTCCAATGGGAGACATGCAGCCCACAACAAAGTCTCATGCAGGCCTGCTTCAAGGATCTGTGCTGGAAAGGCCGGAAGGAAGCTTAGGAAGTGGGATGAAGGATCTGTGCTAGCAGGCTGAGGCTGGATCCAGGAAGCAATGCACAAGGAAAGCACCAGAGCTCCCCCAAAAGCACCCCAGCCAACCTCAGCAACAGCGAGGTCCTGAGCTCCTCCACTGATGAGGAAAGCCTAATTACCATCAGGAAAGCCAATGCCACAAACTGCTCCAGGAGACTGAGCAGTGCACCATCTTCCCCTCTGGAGCCAGGAAGTGATGCTCAAGCGGAGGACCCAGGTCTCTCCAAAGTTTGCTGGGAAAGCCAGCATGGCAGGGGCCTCCCGCAGAACAGCCCAAGAGAACTGGCAGCTTCCAACAGCCCCAACAGCTTCTGCAAACGGCCTCCCTACAGCGTTCTGGCAGCTTCTCCTGTCCTGCCTTTAGGATACTGGCAGCAATCCTTAGGTGGGCCTCCTGCACCCAGCACCACGCTAGTTCAGTTCAGTGGAGTGTAATTAGTTGACCACCAGTTAGCCATCCACCACAAGTGTAATTATGACTTCGACATAAAAAAGAATACCACATAACTGTAGAAGAGACTGAGGAAACCCATTATATATGGGGTAAAAAAGATTTTCTTATCAAGTGTTCAGTGGAAAATAGAGAACACAGGGTGGTGCCAACATCGCATCCCACCCTCTCCCTCCGGAGGGAATTCAGTGTGTCTTCTTTTTTGCACACACGAGATAACTCTGCACATGGCCTGCCAGTGAGAAGAGAGAGGGCGAGCTGAGGGAACCCAACCTTACTGCATTCCTCTCTGTACCTTTTAAATCATATAAACATATCAGTTATTCAAAACTAAGTAATTTTTTTAAAAAAATATTGCATCCTATCACCAAGTAGCTAATTGCCAAAGCCAATGGCTACCACCCTGCCATAGGGAGGAACTGACTGTGAATTCCTGATGGACTAGAATGCAGAAAACCTGGCTGGACAGCGTTCTTCAGATTTCAGCCAGTGCTGCTGTCCAGAGGACCCTCATGGTGGCCCATGACCGCAGGTGTTTTTGGATGGTCATTCTCAGCACAGGGCTCGGGTCAGTGTCTACACCCCTCAGATTAAAGGCTACAGCCCAGCAAGAGCAAACCCCTGCTCTGAGCCAAGGACATGGGTGACTGGCAGCGCCCTAACCCGTACCTGGCTGAGCTGTCCCTTCTCCCAGCAGCTGCCGATCCTCCTGTCTGCCCAGGCCCCTGAAGTGCTCTGAACTGACTGACTGTAGTGCGGTGTGGTCTATGGGGCCCCACTTACCAGCCCTCTTGGTTGGCTCTGAACAACTTACGAGGGGTGATCAAAACATAGAGTGAATACCTAAATTTACACAATGGCATACTATTCAGCTATTAAAAAGATAAATTTGGGCCAGCCAAATAGCCCAGCAGATTAAAGCACATGCAAGCAGGTGTAGGGGTCGGGGTTTCAATGCCCAGGCCTGCCATTCTGGCCCCACCCCAGGGGTGTGCTGAGATGGTGATTGAGATTGGGCATGATGGTGTGTGCCTGCAATCTCAGCTCTTGGGAGGCTATAAACAAGTGGATCACTACAAGTTCAGTCTAATAGACCCTGTACACCATGTAGACCCTTCCCTAAAATACAAATAACAATAATAATAATAATAATAATAATAATAATAATAATAATCAATTAAATTAAAATAGAAGGATAAATTCAAGGCTTTTTTAGATAAATGACAGCAGCTGGAGTCTACATCAGTGAAATAAATCAGATCCTCATGCACAAACATCGTATTATCTCAATGTTTGCATGAGAACCTGAAAGAGTAAAGAAAATTTAAAGGTACAACAGATGTTGTGAAAGGGACAGAAATCATTCAGTGGGACATAAGAACTGGGATGAGGAAAAGGGCAAATGAACCAAGGGGAAAAGATGTATTTAGGCAGTTGTGCAGAAGAGTTTGGATAATTATATTGTTACATTCTGCTGGTCTTTGGAAAGGAACAGTTAATGATTAAAAAAAAAATTTTACTCAGATTTTTTTTCTTCCTCTTTTGAATTTCCCATAACCTCTTTGTTGTTGTTTTGTTTTTCTTTGAGCAAATCTTACACACCTATATCTGGTAATTTGAACAACTACTTTGAAGATAGCGTCATGCAATACAGCAACCACTGTTGAATTCCTGTTAGTTTGTCTGGTGAAATCTTGTGTTGTTTTTATTGCTGATTTTTATCACTATTTTCTATTCTTTAAAAATAAAAATAAAAAAATAGGTGGGGCTGGGGAGATAGCTCCGTGGCACAATTGCCTACCTGGCAAGTGCAAGGTCATGAGTTCGAACCCTGGCCCTGCCTAAAATAAAATAAAATAAAAATAAATTAAAATAAAATTTAAAAAGTAAAAGACACAATACCATTCATTCCTTCAAAATACCCTCCCCTCTTCCTACAGACTTGAGCCATCATTCTTGCCACTGTCTGAAGCAGCGTTGCAAGTCTTCTCTCCTAAGCATCCTTATAAGGCATGATTAAAAATGCAGTCAGTACTCTAGCCCGTGCCGTCCCCAGGAAGGCAGACTCGCACGCAGCGTCCTCATCCACCTGGTCCGCCAGGTCGGGCACCTTGTAACTGCTGTCTCTTCCCTAAAATCAGAATGACCAGAAGGCAAACATTCCGCTGCAGCTTGGGGCCTAGAGCAGCCTCAGCGTAACTGAGACACTCAGGCAAGGGGACTCAGAACTGCCTCTGAGGGTGGCAGGAAGACAGGATGGACGTGCTGGAAGCGGCAGGGAGCACTGTGAGTGGGGTTCATGACCACGTATCTTATGACCATTTTTATTTTACACACAGTGTATTTGTCTGTCACACCTTCTATGTATCACCCGTCTCTCCTAGGCGGAGAAAAAAGTAAGTAAATTTAGAGGAACACAGCGAAAGCATCTTCTCCCTTCCAGAAAGTGCCAGCAGGAATTCAGCGCGATGATTCTTGCCACTTATCAGACCAGGGCTCAAATCATGGACAGATCTGTTTGGCTGTGGTCCATAACCAACTGCATGGTCCCTTCTTTATAGTTAAAAAATTGAAATCTCAACAATTAGTTATCAGTCATGCTTTCAGGGAACCAAATGAATGGCCCGTCCGTTCACCAAGCTCACTCCAGCTTTGGGTTTCTCCCTAGGAATACGAGGGATCCAACCATGTGCAAGCCCCACACACCCCAGCATACAGCAATCTGTGAGCTCGGCCATCCATGACCCATGGCTGCGAGAGGAAGAGTGTCGCCCTCAGGCAGGCCACATGCTGCGAGGTTCCAGAGCCCCGGCTTGCACACATTTCTTAAGTTTTCCCTCTCAACTCCTCTCCCCGTCCCAGCCCTTCCACGTGCCCCCAGCTCCACAGTTACCTGCCCTCCTCCTCAGCTCTCTTTCTTCCAGCTTCTTCCTCTGCACTTAAGGGCAGCAGCCCAGCCCTAAAAATAGCTCCCGGTTGATCCTGCCTGCTCTTTCATCTGCGATGCTATGCCTTCTCCTTGTTACTTCTAGAGCATGAAGCTTATTTTTGCATATCAAGCATTATTTTGTGATGGGTTTTGTGTGTGTGTGTGTGTGTGTGTGTGTGTGTGTGTGTGTGAGAGAGAGAGAGAGAGAGAGAGAGAGAGAGACTTTAAAAAAAAAGAACTATTCCTAGCACTGACAGAAATATAGCATCCTCCTGCTCTGCGCCTCCTCTTACTACTACTCTTAACAATGCAGTTTTTCAAGAAGCTCCTTCAGGGTTGGGAAGACAGCTCAGTGGTCTAAGCATCTCTCTGGCAAGCCTAAGAACCCAGGTTTGAGCCCTGGCACTGCTTGCTGTGCCAGTTTGGAAGGAAACTGGGAGTGATGGTGCATGCCCATAATCCCAGCACTTGGGAGGCTGAGGCAAGTGGATCACTATGAGGCCAAGCTGCATAATGAGACCCTATACCAAATAAATAAATAAATAAATAAATATTTTTTTTTTTTAAAAAAAAAAAAGCTCTTTTATTTGTAGGAGTTAACACTATAGAGCTAGAAATGGTAACACATGTTTGTAATCCCAGGATTCTAGGAGGGTAAAGTGTGACAATATCAAGTTAGAGACCAGCCTGGACAATTTAGTGACTTACCAAGACCACATCTCAAAAGAAATAAAATAACAGCTGGAGGTTTAGCTCAGTGTGAAGCCCCTGTATTCAATTCTCAGTAATAAAAAACAAAAATCCAAAATAGAGGGAAAGAAAGAGACAGAGAGAGAGAGAGAAGAAAAGAAGATCTTACAAAAACACTTCCAAAATTTAAAAGTATTAAAGGTCAGCAATAGTTATTAAGTAAATGATGGCAAATGGCATGACCACTTAATGAGATATGAAGCTATTAAAAGTTTAATTTGATTTATATGATAAATAACAAGTGAAAGAAAGCAGCACATAACGTCTGAGTGCTGTGATAATGCCTATGCAAAACCTGCAGAAAGGTGTTTGGGAAATGCTGTGTTTGGCTCCCAAGTTTCTAGACTTTCAGTGGGTAGTGCCCTTGGTCAGCTTTTTTACATGAGTTACACTTTGCTGATAATGATGATAACAGCAAAGATAGCTCATTTCACAGGCAGATTCCTAATAAGGAGGAAAAGGAGTGTGATGACTGAAGTAGGCAGCCTATGAACTGAGGAATGCAGTGCCCATGCACAGGGTGCAGAACAACGGTGTTTCCTCTTTGCTTTCTGAAGTTTTGGTGCTAGGCTAATGGCACATGCATGAGGGTGGCAGACTCTTCATCTTTCTCCCCTAGATGTAGATCATTCAGCCCAAGGTGTTCTTTCTCTTGTCTGTTAGTAATTCCTAGTGCTTTCTTCTTCCCAGGATTGACTAGCAATGTCTTCATGTTCCCTGGAGCTCATTACCACCCTTTACACCCAGGCACATACTGATCCCAACCCCCACCATGGGCCTTAGGGAACAACGACCATAGCTTCCCCTCTTCATGGGCCTTTAGTGCAAGACCAAATGCATCTCAGAAGCTTGATTTCTTTTCTTAACTAATTAATTGATTTATGAGGCAAGGTCTCTCTGAGTCACTAAATTGCCCAGGCTGGGCTCCTATTAATTTGGCAGTCATACAGATAGGAGCATGTAGAGTGGCTACAATTCAATCACTACCCTTCTGTTTCTTAATCATATTTTATTTCCATTATCAGATAAGAGCTATAGCAAAAAAAATTCTGGTTTGGTTCTCCCTGGGTTGTAGGTTATATCCAGTTACTTTAACAACTCAGCAGGGTCTATACATAGACACCCTCTTGGCTTCCAAAACGAGCTAATTCTGGATCTTCCCTGTACAGAAATAAATGGAATAAGTGAGGCCAGTGATGATTAATCCCTAGAACAAGGATATGGTGTGTGGAAAGCCAGAGGGCAAACCCAGGAAAAGAACCTTCTAGAAAACAGGATTCCTTTCATATTTCATTAGAACGATGTCCCAACCCAATGGTAAATTGTTCTGCTTAAAGTCTTCGTGCCCACTTCTTCCCTAGAGCAATAGGCCTACAAGCAGATGCCTTTAACTGTGCCAGCTTTGTGTATTTTTCACAAATTAGCTTATCTCCAATGATATAAACACCCTCATGATGACATATAGTTATGGGAGTGTTCTAGGAAAATGAAGGTTACATTAACTTTGAGAGCTGGTTTGAGCACAAAACCAGACTGAAGCTTATATGGATATAAAAACAAAACAGAGGAATGTCATTGTCTATTCGCCTTAAATTATTTCATTAGAAGGAACATATTAATTATAATGAAAGAAAACTTAGACCCTGCGGGTTTCTAAACAAAATTCCTTTGTGGTATCACGGCAGGATTTCCCCCCATTTTCTCTTTCTGATGAAATTAACTCCCCACGGTTGGCCAGCAGGATAATCTCATTTTAGCCAATGAGCTTGGGAGCTGCTGTTGACCTCACAAAGGGAGAGACAAGTATCTGCAGTCATGGCAACCACCCGCTCCGTGCCGATCATCTCTCGATCCTTCCGCCTAATGACAGACACTGGCTTGCTTCTTAGATGATTAATCTTTTCCCCTGTGACCCTCCTCGAATACATTAACCAAACAAGTCTGATAAATTTGTTTATCCCAAGACAATCATTAGAAAATTACCTGCAAAAGTAATTCTCAATAGAGCAGTTTATGAATGGAAAGCCATATGGCTGATAAAAACAGAAATAAGCAGTGAAATCTTTGGCTGCATATTGCAAGTTGGGAAAGTTCTCCTCTCAAAGCCTTATCATTTTGCACTAAATCCCCAAAGCACAGTAGCCTGAAAGCCATTCTATATGAGTGATACAACTTTTCTCTAGTCACTAGCTGTTCCTCCACCCAGCACCCAATTCTGCAGGCCTACTATGTGCCTGCTATGGCCATAGACCAGCAACTGTGAGCTCTCTCCCTCCTCCCCTCCTCCCCTCTGTGCTGTAGTCCAGTGGGATGAGGCAGATATGTTTATAGGTAATCACAGCATATCAGAAGGGTGGAAGCAGAGATAACACAGAGGGCTCTGGGAGCAACCAAAAGGGATGGATAACTGTTTTTCAGAACCAACAAAACTCTAGCCTAATGACATTCAGACCAAGTAAAAAAGGATGAGGAGAACTTTGCCAAGAGGGAAAATATTCTAGGCAAAGAAAGAAACAGCAGTAAGCTAGGTGTGGTGGTGCACGCCTGTAATTCCAGCACTTGGGAGGCTGAGGCAGGAGGATCAGTGTGAGTTCGAGACCAGCCTGGGCCACAAAAATGAGCTCAAGGCCAGCCTGAACTGCATAGCGAAACCCTGTCTCAAAAAGACATAAAAAAAAAAAAAAAAGGAAGGAAGAAAGAAACATTGGTGAAGCATGTGATTGACCCCTGGGTCAAATAAAGTCTGATGCTGCAGAATATTGGCCACATTTTATCCCAGGAAATGAGACTGGAAGTGTGCGTCAGGCCAGGCTGAAGTGGCTGCAGGGTGGCTGGAGTATGATAGAGTCTCAAGAAGACTGAGACAATGAGGGTCGAAGGGAACAGTCCACGTGCCAGTGTCTTCTGAGGCTGAATCAAGCGAATCCATTTGTCAGTGTGCCCATAGCAGTGGCCTTACTCAGAGAAGGTATGAGAGGATAACAAACATGTGTTGTCACCACACAGCTGGTGCAGCCAATCTGGACACAACCACTTATGCAGTCCCATCACCCAAAGTCAATTCTGTGAGCAAGAGACAAGGATCCTTCTTCTTGTGTTTGGGATAAGACAAGGAAAGGTATTTACAGTAGAAGTACAGTACAATGATATGGTGCACCTGACTGATCCAGCAGGGTTAGGGAAACCCTGAAAAGGTTTGAAACTTTGAAAAGACCAAGGAGTGAGAGCCAGGAGGCTCGACCAGTGGCCAAGGCAACTTGAAGCTAGATAGAGACTCCAGAGGTGGTAGCACTGCTGGGCTCATGCCTGAGGAGTGGACATACAAAGACCAGCTTTAGAACAAAATGGAACAGAAGGTGCTGCACAGCCCCCCTGGAGTTGCTCATGTTCTCCAACCCAATTCCAGAGCCACTCAGGGGAGCCGCTCCAGGGCCTGGCTTGGGTCCTGGGTCTGCGGATGGCGATGTCTACAGATCTGTCTGAGGATCCCAGTCCTGGTCACTCATTCTCCCTCACATTCCTAAAAGAGGGCGACTCACCATGACTGTGCTCCCTAGGAGCCTTGGGAAGAAGCCAAGTCTAGTGATTCTCCTGTCTTCAGCTTCCCAAGATCTGGGATTACACATGTTCCCCACAATGTTGGATCTCAATTGGTGTCTCAGGTCAGCCCAGGGATGGGGCTTGCACAGCATTCCAGGGATTGAACCCTGGCTGTGGAGCTGTGCCTAAGAAGGTACTTTAATTCACTGAGCTATTTGGCCAGCACCTTTAAATTTAAATACTTTTAAAAATATTTTAAATTATAGGTCGGGCATGATGGTACATGGCCATAATCCCAGCACTGGAAGGCTGAGTGTTATGGTTTATGTCTAGTTGCCCCCCCACCCCCAAAGCCTCCTGTAGTCATTGGGCCGGGACTTCTATAGATTGAGACTTGACTCATGAGTCACTGGGATTATGTGTTTTAGTACTGATGGGATTATTGGTCTGAGTAAGGCTGAGACTATGGGTGTGGTCTAGGGCGGATATCCTAAGGCAGAGAGCCTGAATGTAATATAAAGAGTGACAGAGAGACAGACTGGAGCTGTAGTTGTTGCTTTGCTGCTCTGTTGCCTCTGCTACCATTTTGTTGCTATTCCACCACCATGAACTGGATGCTCTCTGCTCTGTTCCTCTCAGCCTTGGGCCAGCTGAATATGGACTGAAACCTCCAGTAACTGTGAGCTAAATAAACCTTTCCTTTCTTCATTTTGAGTGTCGGATATTTGTCTCAGCAACGAGTGAAAAGTAACTAAGACAACCAGCAACCCTGAAGAGCCCTGTCATTGCTCTTCTCTGTATGCCAGACCTTACAGTGGGGGCAGCAGTTACTCAACAGACTTGAGTGGATCCCGGAGTGGCAGGGGTCAAGCGGCAGCACTTAATCGCCATGGGCAGCAGAAGCAGAGCAATGACCAGAATCATCTAACATGCATAGACCTACGGAATTGGCTGATTAGCCACAGTGTTCCCAAAAGTGAAATAGATGGGATGTCTACAAAATTTTTGCTAGATATATATAAATGAAAGGATTCAGGGGTAAAAGAACAGAGAACTACTTCAAACTGTGGTAATAGGCAATCCCAGTCCCTCAACCAGTTCCCAGACTTGAGCCAGACCCAGAACCCCTTGAATGATGGGGAGGCTAGTTCTCCTTGGGGAAGGATCCTAATGTTCCCAGAATTTGTATGGTCAATCTTTCTCCTATCCTTCTCCAAAGGGACCTAAGGCCTTTTGCCTGAGTAACTGTACATTAGGAAAAGGGAAATGATCAGACATTTGGGGGACTACTAGACACTAGTTCTGAACTAACACTGATTCTGTGGTATGCAAAACACCACAGTGGTCCTCCAGTAAGAGTAGAGGCCTATGGAGGGCAGGTGATCAATAGAGTTTTAGCAAAGGTCTGACTCACAGTGGGCCCAATAGGCCCTCAGCTCCATCCTGTAGTTATTTCTTCTGTTCCAGAATGTATAATTGGAATAGATATACTTAGTACTTGGCAGAATCCTCACATTGGTTCCCTAACCTGTTATGTCAGGGCTATTATGGTTGGAAAAGCTAAATGGAAGCCATTAGAGTTGCCCTTGCCTGATAAAATAGTGAACCCAAAGCAGTATTGCATTCCTGGAGAGATTGCAGAGATTAGTGCCACCATCCAGGACCTAAAGGATGCAGGGGTGGTGGTTCCCACCAATCTCCATTAATTCTCCCATTTGGCCTGTGGAAAAGACAGATGGGTTTGGAGAATGATGGTAGATTACCATAAACTGAACCAGGTGGTGACCCCAATTGCAGCCGCAGTACCAGATGTAGTTTCCTTGCTTGAACAGATTAACACGTCTCCTGATAGTTGGTATGCAGCTGTTGATTTGGCAAATGCCTTCTTCTCCATACCTATCCAGAAAGGCCATCAGAAACAATTTGCTTTCACTTGGCAAGGCCAGCAGTATACCTTCACTGTCTTACCACAAAGGTATATTTACTCTGTGGCCCTTTGTCACAACTTAGTTCACAGGGAACTCGATCACTTTTCTCTTCCTCAAGATATCACGCTGTTCCATTACGTTGATGATGTTATGCTGATTGGACCTAGTGAGCAGGAGGTGGCAACCACTTTGGATTTGTTAGCACAGCATTTGAGAGCCAGAGGATGGGAGATAAATCCCACAAAAATTCAAGATCCTTCTACCTCAGTGAAACTTCTAGGAGTCCAGTGGTATGAAGCATGAAGAGATATTTCCTGTAAGGTAAAAGATAAGTTGTTGCAATTGGCACCCCCATGACCAAAAAGGAGACACAGTACCTAGTGGGCTTATTTGGATTTTGGAGGCAAAAGATTCCTCACTTAGGTATACTACTATGGCCTATTTACCAAGTGAAAGCTGCTAATTTTGAGTGGGGCCTAGAACAGGAAAAAAAACACTGCACTAGGCCCAGGCTGCTTCCCAGGCTGCTGTGCTGCTTGCTGGGTACATATCATCCAGCAGATCCAACGGTACTTGAAGTATCAGTAGCAGATAAAGATGCTGTTTGAGCTGGGCATGGTGGTGCACGCCTGTAATCCCAGCACTCGGGAGGCTGAGGCAGGAGGATTGGTGTGAGTTTGAGACCAGCCTAAGCTACCAAAGTGAGATCAAGGCCAGCCTAAACTGCATAGCGAGACCCTATCTCAAAAAGACCAAAAAAAAAAAAAAAAAAAAAGATGCTGTTTGGAGTCTCTGGCAGGCCCCCATAGGTGAATTGCACTGGAGGCCTTTAGGGTTTTGGAGCAAGGCTCTGCCATCTTCTGCAGACAGCTACTCTCCCTTTGAGAAACAGCTCTTGGCCTGCTGCTGGGCATTAGTAGAAACTGAATGCTTGACTATGGGACACCAGTTCACTATGAGATCGGAGCTGCTTATCGTGGCCTGGATATTATCTGATCCATGAAGTCATAAGGTTGGATGTGCTCAGCAACAGTCTGTCACTAAGTGGAAGTGGTACATTCATGATAGAGCCAGAACAGGTCCAGAGGGGACAAGCAAATTACACAAGGAAGTTGCCCAGATATCTATGGCTTCTACACCCACTATTTTGCCCTCTGTTTCCCAGTGAAGTGGAATGTTAAATTCTTCCTCAATCTCTTTTTATGCTGAGTAATTCTAGGGCAGGACCCTCACAACCCACAGTGTGAAACAGTCAGGCAATGTAGCCAAATTGATGCAGTGTATTGACCACCAGGCATCTAGCCAAGTTGATACAATACATTGACCACTACAATCCACCCCTTGTCAACTTGGCAACTAGATATATTTCTTTAAATTAGTCTCCAGATACAGAGATATGCATATAATTGCACCTAACATTGCTATAACTATACTATCCTGTGTACAAATAGAAACGCCCTAGTACCTTCAACATTGACAAAGGTTAATCCTTAAGAACTGGTACTAAATCTGATCCGCCATGGACTCACCTTTTCACCTGCCCCACACGACGTGGTGGAAAGGTGCTCTCCATCCATAACAGGACTGTCCTCTGTGCTTTCCTCCCTCTGAATTTCACATCAGAGTTACTGACCTAATCTTACCTCTGCAAAGGGAATGCAAGGGACTGAAATCTCATGGAAATGAGGCTGTCAGACCCTGACCAGAAGTGGATCTGACCCAGAGCTGCCATCCTGAGGAGGGTGGAAACCCCCTAAGGCCTCTGTATCAAATAACCTTTTTGTTCACTTTCTTTCTTGCCTTCACCTGAGGGAGAAATCCTTTAGTACAAAACTATCTAGGAGAAAACCTGAGGGGTTTTTGTTTGTTTGTTTGTTTGTTTGTTTGTTTTGTTGTAACAAAGGTGCATCCCTGGCTTCTTACTCATTCAGAATTGTCCACAGGGAACAGAACATGGCCCCTGTGACACCAAATACCCTACGTGGATACAGGCATTCCGGGCAGCAGGGTCAGAAACCACTATTGTGAGCAGTGAACTAGAGAGAAACTGGGACCAGGACAGGAACACAGACAGACCACAGTAATACCACTGTCTCTGACTCTCTCTCAGCCCCCAAAACTGTGATGCACATCATGGACAAAAGAGCTCTCTCCTCCTGCTCAAGAACCTGCCCAGCCACCTATTCCTGTGGCATCACTCACTGTGCTGCTCAGGTGGCCTGGCTCATGCATGTCCTCTTTGTGTGATGAGTATGGCACTGGGATTCCCAGCAGTGCCCCATTCGGTTACTCATGTGGTCACTGTGTCCTCTACCATCTTCAAGCTCTTCCCACCTTAGCATTCACTCATGATCCATAATTCTCAGATCACTGTGCATTCATGTAGGGGAAGTTGATGCATCATTATGCTATAATTAGAGCAGCATTATTTACTGTCCTGATGCTGTGGAGTCCAATCACAGGACATCCTTTAACTTACAGGACCAGTAAGTTACATATTCCAGCAATCAGAAACTAAGTCTTTGAAGCTACAATGTTAAGTGGACATGTGTTAGAAACCGGACATTGCCACTTTTCCTCTGTGTGGCCATAGGTGACAGTATGTGTCTCACATCTCACATTCCTCACCTGTAAATAGGCTCATAATCCATGACTCTACTTTAGACTGTTGGTCATACCTAAGCTTTAGGAAAGAAGAGTCAACGAAGGTGCTTTATGCAGATAACCCTGGTGGCCCTCACCGTCCTGTCCCTCAGCCCCAGAGCCTGGCACTTCTACTACTTGACAATCATAATTAGGGCCTGGACCTGGGAAATGGCTCTGCCATGGATACAGCTCCTCCAAGGCAGGCCTGAGATGCAGACCAAGTGACTTATTGGAGCAGTGCTCCTGGGACAGCAATATTTGGGAAGGAACAAGAGGGATGTAGGACACATGATGGGGTGATACGGGAGTGACAGTTTGTCTAAATCTCAGTCCCTTCACTTGCAAAGAGGCAGGTAAAGGGCTTATGGAATGGGTCATTGTAGAGATTTAGAAGCAACACATCCCTCATCCTGGTGGTAGGTGGGCATTCTGTCTTCCATGAGCCAGGGTCTTCATTTCATTCTTCATTGCTGAGACACAATATCCAGCACCCATAACTTGGAGAAGGAAGGTTTATTTTGGCTCACAGAGTGTACAGGTTTCTGTCCCCAGTGGGCTGACTCCATGGCAGTGTAACATAGCAGAGGAGAAACAGTCCATGGCATGACAGGCAGGAAGCAGGAAGAGGTCACGGGAAAAACAGGAAAGAGATAGACTCAGGCCATGCTCCCAGTGACTCAGCTCCTCAGACCAGGCTCCACCTCCCAAGTCAGGTTTAACCAAACACATCAGCAGACTAATTCACCCATGACTATTGATCACACTGCCAAGATCCAATCTCCTCCTCAAAGCCCCACCTATGTACACACGAGGCTCTGAAGGACATGTAGATTTAAACCATGAGAGGCAGGTTTCTCAGCGTGCATTATGAATAGTATCTAGTTTCTTCCACTTATGTATCTCTGTTCAGGCCACCTCTCTCTCCTACCAACAACCCCATCCAGGACAGGGGTGGCCAATCATAGGTATGAATCGCACACACAAGGGTGCACACATATGTGCATGTACGCTTGCACCCATCCCAAAATAACCTGTTCCATGCCCTATCCTCTACTGTCAGCTTTCCATTTCTCCATCCATGGTCAAAAGTCACGTCCACCATCAGCTTCCTCAAGATCACACTGACTTTGCCTTACTCTAAAATCCTTTTTCACTTAACTCCACACAGCTTAACATTTAACTGATTTCTAACATCTCAAACAGATTTTAAATACTACTACTCTATCTCCCCCTCGTCACAGGACTCAAGAGAGGCTGTCAGGACCCAAGATGTCCTCTTGGCTTGGCAATGAAGCGTTCTTGATCAAAAGGATAACGACATGCCTTGACTGACCACTTCGGCTGGCAGGATTCTCAGAGTGGGCGAAATCCTTCCCTGCGGTCCAGAGTTACTCTGCTGATAACCTGCACCACTAGTGCATGTGAAATGAATGATAATGGCTTCCCTAAAATTTAGCTCACAGATGAATCTTAGGCGAGATTTTTCTATTGGGCTCTAACAGTTTCTGAAAATTGGTGCCCTAGGAAGTGCAAAGTGGAATGCCCAACACAGTTCTGATTATCAAACGCAGTCTATATATACATGACAGTAACAGGGAAGGGGCTGGGCCGCATCCAGAAATCTCGCATTAAATCAAGCTTAACTGTTTAACAAGTGCTGTGGACACAGTTCATGCAATAAGTGTGTGTCCAGGTAGCTGATGCAAATTGAATCAGGGAGATCAAGTCTCATTTGAAGCTCCCCTGGAGCAGCCTTTCAGTAATGCTATTATATTACTGGGTATTTTCCTTATAAATAATTATCATTTATTTAGTTAATAACCATGAAGAGCTTTAGATTTTTCCAAAACAGTATGTACTTATATTTTCTCTCACACTTAAACAAATCAATAAAAATTAGAAAGCTAATGAGATAACATTCTCTTTTTGTCATCTTCCTACGATACATTACTTGATTAATTTTAAAATAGCATACATTTTTACATCATAGTCTCCAAATTGAATTTCACAGGTAAGAAAAAATTTCAGAGTTTACATACCTGAAGTTGTTTGGTATATTTTGTTTGCTAAGCTCCCAACCTAAATGCTACCTGCTGAGTAGCTTAAGCCAGGGTCCGCAACCCCCAGGACACAGGAAGTCTATGTCCTGCTGGGAACTGGGACTCAAAGCAGGAGGCAAAGGTTCAGGATTGGAACCAGTAACCTCAAGACCTCACCCAAGACCCTTCCACTGCCCCCTCTGTCCATATTTCTTCCTAGCTCCATGTTGTTTCTGAAATTATCTTAAGAATAAGGTTTCCATTAAATAGGCTTCATTGACATGTCTAAATTCCATGCTCAGACATTTCTTCTACAGCCCAAGGTCGATGTAACTGGAGAAAAGTCTTGCTGTCTGCAGCATCACACCTGGAAATTACTAGAGTTTGTGGTGGGGAAAATAAGGTTGAGAACGTGATGCAAGATCGGAGAAGTTCTGCAGTAGGGTAGAGCATTCAGAAAAAGCACTGAACACTGAAAAAAGGCCAGCAGTTAGATCTCCGTTGGTGTTTGCAGGGAGCTTTCATTCCACTCATCATTCACAGCCTGAAACCCCACAGCCTAGGGGCGGTCACCCTTCACTAAAGAACATCTGTCTATGAGCAACTGGCTTGAGGGGCCAGTGAGCCCCGAGCTCCCCTCATCTGTCTTGCTCTCTGTCTCCAAGAACTGGCAAGATGATAATTATCATACTCAGAGCCACCATTTCCCAAGCACAAACTAAATGCCAGGGTCTGGGCTAAGTCTCTTCTACATTTATGATCTTCATGTCAAAGCTTCCAAATAGATATCTTTATGGGCATTTTTAAGCCAAGGAAACAGCTTCTGAAAAGCTATAGGTCTTCTTTAAAAGCACAGACATCTAACCTAAATGCAGCACTTCGCAGTAATCTGTGTGAAGTCGTCACTGTGTTCATTTAGATCCATAGTAATGGACACCTGTTATCTTTTTACATCTCCTCTCTGTTGTATTTTCTCTCCTTCCAGAGTCAGAGTAAAGCTCAGGGTTAGAGCATTTGCCCCATGTGATCAATGATCTGGATTTTACTTCCACTACTGCTGAAAACATAAAAGCCAGGCAGTGTGTGCACCCTGCAATCCTAGCACTCTGTAAACCTGAGGTACGAGGATCACACATTCAAGGCCAGCCTAGGCAACTTAGTACCTTTGTAAGACCCTGTCTCAGACTTTATTAAACATGGGGTGAGATGGGAGGGGTGGCTGACTGTGGAGGTCCTGGGTTTTAACCCAAGTTCAAAGGAAGAAAAAATAGAGAAGATCTATCCATCTTCTAGGATGCTGTCAACCCACCCAACTCTCTCGTCTTTTGGCCCCCACTGGATACCCTCAAAGCTTGTGTGAACAGGGCTGTTATCTCAGAAAGGTCACACCTACCCTGGCCCACACCCTGAGACCATCACCGTGGAGGCAGAAGCCCGTTGGACGGCTCCAGGCTACGTGGTCAGGAAGATCTCATGTGGTCCTGAGCAGACGCATCCTCCCTGGAATGCGTGTCCAATATTCAGAATCTAGAGATGGTACAAGAGAGGCCAGACTGCTCCGTCTTCTTTCCGTCCTCTGCTAACCACACCATTTCCCAAGTTACACACCTTTTTCTTCTTTCCCCAAATGTCCTTTTTCTAATCTGGTGTTTGAGGAGGGTCTATATTTTAAACGAGCGTTCATTTCCCTCTCTAGCCAAGATCATGCATTCTTTTGCTTGGATCCTCATTTCCAATTCAACTTGCCCCTCACTACTCTAAGGACCCTTACAAATAGTCTCTCTTAGCCAGCACGGTAGCACCTTGTACTCCAATGAAAGGGAAATTGAAATTTTAAATAAAGCCTGTCAAGAATGCCCCACAAAATCAAATGAACATTTCCAGAAAAGCCTAATAAGAGGACTGTATTCCTTTCTGTAATTCATGCTTACTTGATGGCCTTGAAATGTACCTTGAGATGTTTAAACTCCCTTATCAGCCCATGATGTTGCCCAGCCCTCCAATCACAATGTGCCAACGCTGCTTTTGTACCTTTCCACTTGCTGTACCTAGAAAAGTCCCAAAACCCCACCAGGCAGGGCACTGACTCTTCAGGAGAGACTCCAGGCAGGCCCGCCAGTGTAATAAGCTTCCTTGGTGCTATTTCTTCCTGCACTTGGTCTGTTCTCTACAACACCAGCACTCTGGGCAGCTAGGGAAGGAGGATGGCAAGTCTGAGCTCACCCTGGGCAATTTCATGACTTAGTAAAGCTGGGGACCAGAGCTAAGTGTGAAGGCTCAGGGTTGAGTCCCCAGCACCGGAAAAAATGGGGACTTTTGAAGAATGTCCTGTGCAGTCATGTCTCTCTATAGATGTTTCTCCTAATTTTTTTTTAACTACTTGTGAAATATTCTGGGGTAAGATTTTTCCCTTGATTTTTTTCTCAAACTACTTTGAATAGAAAAGCTTATCTGTCTTACTAGTTTATGAATATTTGGAGAAATATCATAACATTTTGAAATCTACTTATTTTCTTAATTTGTACAATAGTTTACATAAAAGCTAAATATCTTACAAGTGTTTGCAACATCCTAGTATTTGAATTTGGTTTTTATTTTTATATTATTAATGGATAAAATATGAGTTAATTATATTTAGCTATAATTGATATATAATTCTTTGCAATTGCTTTTAATTACTAAATTTAAGATCTTAATTTCATCATATTAACATAGAATAACCCACTTAACTATAAGTTTTATACTATTTTATTAGACACTATACTGCTTAAATAGCACATTAATTGTCTCAGTCACATTTTTAGCTGAACGAATTTTTAAACTATCTAAAAATTTGAGGGTTTGCCCCCCCAAAATTTTTACCAATATGTTACCTTTAATTTTCAACACAAGGGGAGCTAGGGAGATAGCTCAGGGGCAAAAGTGCCTGTATAGCAAGTATGAGGTCATGAGTTTGATCCCAGGTTCTGAGAAAAAAACAATTCAATTTTCATCTTTCTAACATAAATATATCCTGAACTGAAATATAACACTGGCAGAGTACTTAGCATTTGATGTTCTCAGAATCTAAATTTTATAGCCATTTTCCTAAGGTTCTAGTAAGTAGAATCAACTCCCAAACACCTGAACTGTGTTTCAAATTCAGAGAAGCTTACTGAGATGTAGGGCTAACAAACGATGCACTTTGCTCCTCTGCTCTGGAAAGCCAGGACCACAGTTGCAAGAGAAATGAGTGTACGCACATCAAAACAGGCAGCCCCTGCCTGCTGGAGGCTGGATCCCCTCCTCCCCCATTTCAGTGCCACAGACATCAGAACACAGAAGACCTCGACTGGGGTGTGTCAGGACTCGGGCCCACAGGCAGCTGGAGACCACCATGCCAAGAAGGGGATGAACACAGAGCAAGAACCAGGCCTGACCTAGGTTGTGCTGAGGTTCTTGCTGCCCGACATTCTCCATGGCTAACATCGGGTCTTCATAAGTATTTGTATAACAAAGAGGTATGAATGAATGAATGAATGAATGAATGAATGAATGAATGAATGAATGAAGAGTCCATCGATTCCCTGGTCCAAGTGGTAGGGGACCTTATGCTACCATCAGGCACCTTACGGAAGTCAGGAGTGATTCTGGCCCTTGTTTAGACTAAGCCTATAGATGGTGGCTATCAAGGATGTCAGCAGAGTGTCACAGGTATCTATAGGCAACAGGGTAACCAGTGGTTTGGTACATGCTTAGGATCCACCCTATCAGAAAAAAAAAAAAAATCTCTGACTCATGGAGTATACTGATTTTCATAGTAGATAAATTGGCTGGAATGGAGTCACTGAATGTGAATCTGGGGAGAGATGCACGCAGCCAGTTCTCTCTGAGACTGGGGCTCCCCAGTAGTGTCTGAATGGTTTAAGCCATCAGTGCGTCCAGTGCTTATCTGCAAGTTACGGCCCCTTTCTTCCTGCATGTGTGCATGTAGTTGTACTAAATTAGGAATGGGATACAACACTCAATCTCTGACCATAGGGAAATGCAGTCGATGTAGTAGATGAAAATCTATCAACACAGAAGATATTCTGTATTGATTTTTTTTATGAGAGGAAGGTACCAAAATTTACTATAGCTTAGCCATTTTATTGTAAATAATAAATACATAATCAAATGTATACCTCCAAATTGGCTCAGAATGAAACTATAGTTTATTAAAGAAAAACATCAAATATCATGAGTGATAGAGAAAATAGACATTCATCTGAAAGTAATATATGGACATCCTACTGTCAGCCAAAAAAGAAAAAAAGAAACCCCCAAAAAGCAGAAGTGATGGATTATTATCTTCAAAGTACTGAGAGAAAATAACTGTCAATCTGGAATTCTATAAGCCATTAAATTATCACTGAAAAAATGGAAAACAATATGGACTCAGATGATAATACAGAACATCACAGAAAAAAATGCCAAGGGAATCAGAGAGAAATTAGGGCCAGGAAGGTAGCTCAGCAGCATAAGCACCTGCCTGCAAGTATAAGGTGCTGAGTTTGATTCATGGGACCATAAAAAAGAAGAAAAAAGGGGGGGGGGAGATTAACACAGGTGACACAAGAGGTAAACTAAAAGCAGAGAAATTGGTATCAAAAATTTTAAAATACTGGGCTGGTGAGATAGCTCAGTGTTCTAAAGCATCTGCATAGGCCAAGCTTAGGCAACCTCAGGGACCGCAGTTTGATCCCCAGCATCACATGCTGGGCCAGCTCCACCCACAGGGCAGGCTGAGCCAGCCATAATATAAATAAATAAAGTTTAAAAAAAAAAAAAAAAAAAAAAAAAAAAAAAAAAAAAAAAAAAAAAAAAAAAAAAAAAAAAAAAAAAAAAAAAAAAAAAAAAAAAAAAAAAAAAAAAAAAAAAAAAAAAAAAAAAAAAAAAAAAAAAAAAAAAAAAAAAAAATTAAATGCCCAGCACTAGAGAGGCTAAGGCAGGAGAACCACTGAGATTGAGGCCAGCCTAGACTACACTACTACTCATAAACACTGACATGGTTTCCTGAAACTCTTATTTGGTTAACTCCATCTGAATACTGGCTTAATGACTGAATGTCTACTGGAAGCTGAAGACTGAGCTTTCTTTTTTTAGTGACACTTGAAGGAGGCCTTTATTTTTTTTTTAATTTTATTTTTTTTTCTTGTTTCAGAACTTTTGTTTGTTTGTTTATTTATATTTATGGCTGGCTCAGCCCACCCTGAGGGCAGGGCTGGCGCAGCATGTGGTGCCGGGGATCGAACCGCGGTCCCTGAAGCCCCCAAGCTTTCCCAAGCAGGCGCTTTAGACCACTGAGCCATCCTGCTGGGCCCCAAGGAGGCCTTTAACCTATGTCAAAGTGATATTTATTAGGACTGGTGTGTGGCTGAGTGGTAGAGTGCTGCTTAGCTGTTCTGTGTTCAATCTCAGTACAAAGGGAAGGGGAAGGGAGAGGAAGAAATGTGAGAGGAGTGGAGGGTACAAAAGGGGGAGGAGGAGGGATAAGGAAAGGGAAGGGACAAAGGGAAGGGTAAAAGGGGGAAGGGGAGGGGAGGGGGAGGTCAGGATGAGGAGGGCGGGATGGCTCTTTGAATAACACCACTTTTGCCAAGGTCTGAGTTTTCTCTTCCTGGCTTCTAATTTCCATGTTACTTGATCTGTGCTAATGTTGTCTTCTGATATGCACGTTTTAATATCAGCTTCCACTGCTATTTCCGATAGCACCAACTGCATAATTTGTAAAGAAAACAAGTCAATGTGTCACAGTTCTGGGTGTTGAGAAGTCCAGAGAGAGAGACAGAGAACAACCTTTCTGGTCTCTTCTCCTCACAGCGTGGTTCCCAGATTCCAGTGTGAGGGCCACACCCTGTGACATCCTCACTCCCTCATTGCTGCCCAAGGCTTCACCCCATGTCTAACACCATCAGCACGTGAAGTGGGGGACTGTTTCCTCCAAAAGATGGAGTTTTGGGGGCCTTTTCAAGTTGTAACATTATGGAATTGTTAACTGGAAAAAAATCATAGTATTCTAGGAAAATATTGAAAATTTAATAAATAAAGACACTAACTTAGACTCTATGCTTCATGATAAGAACTTACTCATTAGCTCACTGTTATGCATATGTCTGTACCCAGAGAGCATTCATTTGACAGTTCAAGGGAACAGCTCTGCCTGAACCCCTATAAAGACTATCTGGGGACACCCTGCCACCATGTCACCAGCCTCCCACCACCACATGGTTCAAAGCTCTCTTTCCCAACCTAGTCAGGTTCAGAAAGGAAAGAATCACTCGCTGGCAAAAGTCCACACACGTATCTCACCGGCCAATTGAGAGTCTCTCTCACTCCCAGACTGGAACAAAAAGATGATGTTTGCTATCCGCAAGGAGAAGGGAAAAACTGCTCCCTCAGTTGTTACTATATACTATAAGCTAACAACTAGCAACCATTTCATTCGTTTTAGCTTTACAAGTCAATATCATTGCAGAATCTCAATTATTTATTTTACAAGTGAATGAAGATCAGTGAAGCAGATTGCACTCACCAACACATGAATTCCTGTGCTGTTTTAATGTCAGTGGAAGCCTACTGACTGTATGCGTCGCAACTGGTTAACACTGCTACGTGGACCAAAGAACAAGCATGATGAGGCCTTTACCTCATAAAGCAAAGACACAGATCAGGTCTACAGCTGAATTGGCTCAGAGAAGACAGTCACACGAAGCTCTGTTCCAGCACGATGCTGCCCCGCTGTTAAAACCATTTTTTCCAATGGCTAAATCAAAGAATTTTCCCCTCCTACGGCAAATGGCACACCTTCCACAATAAATGAAGACCTCAGTTTGCTACTTTTCACCCTTCTTAGTTATCTACTACTCAGACAGACCTTATTCAAAATAAGCTACTGCCTTTCTTTTTCAATTAAAATCATAGGCAACCCTGACTTTCAAAATTATCCAATAAATAACACCATGTATTTCACTGGAAAGGAAATGCTGCGGACTATGCAGGAAGTCGTTTTAGGGTGTACTGCAGCCAGGGAGGAGAAAACAAATGCAACCAGAAACCCCTGAAGAAATTTCACAGCATAAAGAGTCTAATTTTAGTCTTGTGTTCCTTTACTTCAAATGCAAGCTTCTTCTTCCTCTTCTTCCTCTTCCTCATCCTCTTCTTCCTCTTCTTCTTCTCCTTCTTCTTCTTTTTATTATTATTTTGAAATTTACAAAGCACACCAAGGGATTAAGTTATGGAAAGAAACATTTCCCTCAGCCTGTGACACTGCATGACCCCAAGAGCGTGCAGAGAAGGCTGTCCCCTCCCCTGACTTCAGAGCGCACAGCCCTGGGTTGGCGTGGGCAGCTGCTGGCCGCCACTGGCTGGTTGGGCACCACAAGCCACCATGCCACACGCACCTCCTGCAGGAGGGGAGGCTGTGGCTTGGGAGAGCATGGGTTTCTGATTTAAAAAAGAAAAAAAAAGAAAGAAAAATTCAAGACGTCTAGTCTCTTCAAAAATGAATAATGAAATTAACAACAGCTGGGATCTGGTCTTCTCCTCCTGGAGGCCTTCTCCTCCCAGGAGGGAGACCGAGGGCAGGAAGCTCAGGCTTCCTGGGCATCCTCAGTCCCGCACCCGTCCTGCTGTGGATGGAACCAGGCAAGCCAATGAGCACTTCTTTACAAGCCTGGGGTGTGAACCAGAAACAGAATAAAATCCATTCACAAAGGAAGAGATTTTGCCAGTTTCCATGTATACTTATCTGTCCATTTTGCAGCTGGTAGGAGTGCAGGGCAAATCTCTCATGACAGGAGCTACTGTTAGTACCCACCTCAAGGGATTGAAATTCAAGTTGAAGCAGTGTTCTCATCCTTCAGTTTGCCAGCAAGCTTGTGAGTCCCTGTGAGTTCTCTGAGAGGAGGAAAATTTATTCCAAACCCTCAGGCACCCTCAGCTTGCTCTGGCCCCATGAGCCCTGGCAGTGTGGGCTTTGAGCTGAGTCTCCAAGGAGCAGAGTCAAAGTAAAACAATTGGTTACGGCTGGGCATGATGATCCACAACGGTGAGCCCAGTGCTGGGAGGCTGAGGCAGGAGGATCACCATGAATCTGAGGCCAGCTGGGGTTATGCAACAAGTTCAAAGCCAGTCTAGATTGCATAGTGAGACCCTGTCTCAATGCAGAGAAATAAACAAAACTTGGTACCTTCTCTTTAGCATACAGGTAAGTAACAGGTGTATGTGTGACTTAAAGAATGTACAGTGGAAGCTCAGCACACTGAGGTCAGTTCCTAATGGATTTAATTTGCATTATGACTGTTCCACAAAATGGTTCTCACTAACTTCCTCCTTTCCTCTCACAGCCTACATCACACCATCGATCAATTTGCAAAGGAAATATTTAAACAACGAGGAATGAAATGCTTCTTTACTATAATTTCACCAAAATTGATTTCCTTATACTTCATGAAGTTAAAATCACCAATACTTTTCATTTAGGCGGGAAAAGAAGCCAACTTTAGTGAACGTAGGTGTTTTTAAGAACCAAAGCTGTTGCAATGTGAACCTCAAATTGCTTTAAGGTAATTCGTGAAGATAGAAACAAAAATCTCAAGTATCCAGAACCTGAAACAAATTCATTTTATGAAGAAAATGCACAAAATCAAATATTTTTCTGTAGCAAAAAAATACAACTTTTCTCTAAGGAGCTTGGCAAATTCCCTCCAAGTTCAGACTGATAAGTCTTTAGAAAGAGAAGAACTATCTTTTGAGGTAGTAAATTGCTCACTGACATATTCTACACAAAGCTGCAGTGTTTAATACCAAGTTGCAGGGACACAAGTACAAAGACATCAATTATCCCAAAATAGATTGGGGCAGAGTCTAGTGCAGTTATTAGTTCTTTAAACTGTGTCCACAAGGGACAGAGACAACTAGAGATTTGGCAATCAGCTGGTTAATTTGATCACTGTAGACAACTGTGCTGTGTAATTTAGTTCAGAAACATACTCTGACCTGGTGTTCCTAATTTGGAACATTCATCAAATTAACCAAATAATTGCCAAGTCTCAGCTTCACTACACCCTGGAAGCAGAGTTCCAGGGACACAGATCAAGTTTTCACTTAAAAGCCCTAAACAAAATATGACATTGTGTGACGTGGGCCCCCGTGCCTTTCAGGAGGTCCCATTTCCTGGGCTCCTCACACTCAATCATCCTTCTCCCCACATCAGATCAGGGGTCTAGTTCCCTCAGCCTGCCCTCCCTGCCAGGGTGCTGAGGCCTCCCAGCTGAGCAAGGAAACTGAAGCACAGCTCCAAACTTCCCAGGCTACACACACACACAGTAGGTCCATCTGCCTTCTCCCCTTCTCTCTGACCTCAACAGGACTTTCTGTCTTCTTTTACAAAACTAACTCCTCACACCTTTTCCAGACCCCACCAGCACTGTTTGTTGGGTACCCTGTTCCATCTTTGCCTTATTTTCAAACTTCCCTTTGCACTAGGACTCGGTCTGCTCAGCATAGAAGCAGACGCTCTATCTTAGCTCAGACAGGAAGGCAAATTCCCATGCCACTGTTAAGAGTGTGTGTTAGGAAAGCAGTCTGACAACAGGTATTACATCGCTTTTGAAGAGTTCACATTTCTTGGCCCAATACATTTTTCTTATAAGAATCAGTCTTGGGAAAATCCTGTGTGCTATGGAGCAAGATTTGATTTTAAAGATGGTGGCCGTGGTGTCAAATTGGGGAAATAGTGAAAGGAGAATGAAACATCGAAGAGTGAGTGATGAAGAGAAATATTTCCGAAGTGTTTTTAATGCCAATAAAAATAGTATTAGATGAGAAAGTTCTACAAATCCACCTCTGAGGTTCATCCATGGTGCCTAATGTGGGGGCGACACCTGTGTACTATGGCAGGCTCTGCGGACAATACTGTGCCAACCTGGTGAGGCGATAAGTGTTTCTATCTCCGCGCTGCCTCACTCCTCAGCGACTGGCTCGGCATGCATGGTGGACAACTCATAAATCTTTGCTGAATGAGTGAATGTGGAGTTTTATTTCTGTCTAATTAAATAACTCCATATGGAGAAATACCCAGGGAGCATGAGAAAGACGGGGCCTAGCCAATTAGATCAGCCAAGTAGACCATAGCAATTAATTTGGGGACAGATGCTATGGCCAAGTCCTCTACATGCAAAAGCAGAGCCCACAATCACTCTTTTGGCTTCAACTGCACAGAAAAGACTTGAATGAATGGGGAAAATGAAGCCATGTCTAGATTAGGTTGGGAGAATTGTGGGTGATCTCTGTGGCTTCTTAATACTTTCCTGTAATAGCCTGATTTTCTACAATAAACATTTACTTTACCTATAATCCAAAAGAAAATTGAGAAATAAAGCACCATCTCGACTCTGCACACCCCCGCCCCTGCTAAGCCTGTTCTCTCTGCCGTTCAGCCTCTTTCTTGGTCCTCTGTGTCCCAGGCCTCAATTTACACCCGGAACACCCTCTGGAGATACCACTGCACTTGAGCTGGCAATGCCTGGGTCACCCAAGACCTCAGAGTCTTCAGACTCAGAGAACGACCCTGGCCTGCCTTGCCGAACATTCGGCACCTGTTTGCACTGTTGACTGCTCTGTCATCTACTGAAACCCTCTCCTCTGTGAGCCTCGGGCCAGTGCCACTGTCACTTTCCCCTTACTGCTCTCCTCTCCTGCACCCCACTAAGCAGTGCTCACCCCAGCATTCTTTGCAACCTTCCTCCTGCCTCTGTGTGGCCTCACCACATCCGCAGGTCCACCTCGATGTACCTGGGACTCCATCAGCTCTCTTCTCTGGGTTGCTCTAGTGTCCCACAGCATGAACAACCACCAAGCCCTCAAGGTGCCAGAGTTCAAAGCCAAGGTGGTTCTGCGGCTTGCTCCCTGATCACTCCCTATAGCACTACCCCGAACCCCAGAGAGCCAGGGCAGGCCTGCAGTCTCTCCCTTACTGCACCAATGCAAGCAGTCCCTTGGCTATTGGTGTACTGAGCAAACCTTCTCCTGTATGTGTTCTGCTCATTCACTTATGCATTCTGCATTCACAGTGTCCCTCATTGTGAAAACAACCCAGATACACCAAGACCCTCTGCCCAGTGGGAGGGACAGACCAGTAAGTCATGATGGCAAGTCCAATGCTGGAAGTGTATGCCTGATACTGCAGGAGAGAAAGGTGGCAGAGTGGATCAAGGGGGTGGGAGGGGGGGTGCACCAGCAGGCAACCTCCAAGGTCCTGGACTCAGGCAGTGCTGACAGGAATTAAGCAAAGCTGGGACCCACAGATACTCTGGGTGCTCTGAGACGACTGGGTCTCTGGCTTAAGGGACTGGACAAATGACTGTAGCTCCCCTCCACCACCACCACAGATGGGATCAAAGTGTGAGTGGAGAAGCAACGTTGGAAAATAGCGAGTGCTCTAATGCAGTCTTCATGGGCACTTTAACTCAGAACACAGCGAGCACTAGCTGTCCGTGAGAAGCCCGGGCTCCATTCCTGTTTAGCTTCATGTGTGGAATGGAAACAAATACAGCCAAGCAGTGCGCATGGTATTCTGTTTGTGTTAGAAAGTGAGAAAACAGGAGGCTGTATCATCACTTGTTATTAAGTACAAATCCACTTTTAGTTCTATTACTTGCATAAAGAATCACTGGGAACTGGGCGTGGTGGAACACACCTATAATCCCAGCACTTGGGAGGCTGAGGCAGGAGGATCAGTGCAAGTTCGAGACCAGCCTGGGCTACAAAAGTGAGCTCAAGGCCAGGCTGAACTGCATAGCGAGACCCTGTCTGAAAAAGACAAAAAAAAAAAAAAAAGAATCACTGGGGACTTAAATACAAAATGCATTTCGAAGAGTTAAAAATATATTAAGGTTTATTGAAAGTGCTAATATTTAATTATCTGACCTATCTTACATACAATTTATATCTATTATCTAAACAGATTTGATGATGAAAATACATAATACAAAAGAAAAAAAGTCACTGGGGAAGTGGAGTATGGAAGAGTGGCAGCTCTGGGTGGAAAAAGAAGGACCAGGGTAAGAAAAGAGCATCCACTGCTTTCTGTGTTTTCCTGATTTGAATCACAAGTGAATCACCTATTCATAAACACTCATGGGGAGTGGACACAGTGGCACACTCTGGCCAGCCCAGGCTGCTGGGCAGCTGAGCAGGAGGATGGCAACCAGGACCCCAGCCTGGGGAACTTAGTGGTTTAGCAAGAGCTAGGCTCAGAATAAAGCATAGAAAGATCTGGAGATGTCACTGGGTACAAAGGTCCTGGGTTCCATCGCTGGGGATGACGCAGTGGTCAAGAAATCTCAGCAAGACTGAAAAGTAAAACTGAATAAGGAGGGAGAGGGACCAGGAGATGTGGGCAGAGGCATAGCAGGTATGGAAGGGAGGGAGTCCTCGGACAACGGGAGAACCACAAGGGCCAAAGGCAGCTGTGGGGCAGAGCACTCAGAGAAAGTGGGTGAGGTGAGGAGATGAGAGGGAGAGGCTTAGAAGTCAATCCGGTGCCTGGTGTAGTTCCGGGGCCTCTTAGTCACTCTCCTTAACCTGAGCGGCTGCAGGACTTCCTTCCTCGCTCTTGGACACACAGGGCTCCCCCAAGCTCCAGTCCTGCTCACTGTCCACTGCTCAGAAAACCATTTTTTAAAAAAGATAAATCACCATTTGTCACAGTCTAAGGGGAAACCTGTTTTGTAATTCAGTTACATCTCTACTGATTGGCTTTTGCGAGTAAGAAGAAAGAAAACAAATCCAAGCCAAAGCATTCTGAAAGCTACATGAATGGACTACAAAGAATGAAGTGATAAGGTTCTTCTGCTTTAAGGATGACAGCAATAAGCAGCAAGAGGCCCCTCCTAAGTGTAGAGACCCCCTGCACCCCACTGATGACGGTCGTCATCCTGCCTCTTTTACTACAGCCTGCTTGGAACCCAACATCTACAAAATATTGAAGAGTTAAAAGGAGTATCTCAGAACATCCTACCCGGCCCTCTCATCTTACAGAAGATCTTTACAGCTTTAAACTCTAGAGCTCTGAAAATTTACGATTCTGTAAATTTTTTAAAAGCTGAGTCTTTTCAAGATTCATAGCATTTGCACACAAGGGATGGTTTAAATAAAAAGGTTCCTAATGCCTCTTGTCTCTGGTCTCCAAGTTATTTCCATATTGCTGTACAGCAAGGGCTACAGGGTCAAAGGGTAACAACATTTAAAATTTTAGTAACTCTTGTCAACGACTCTCCAAAAATGTTCTCACAATTTACACAGCTAAAGGCAGCCTATCTGATCTAATCTATGCCTGGGAGGAAATAAAAGGACATGATACTGAGTTCCTAGTTAGCAGGCAAAACCAAAAAGATACAAATGTTGTAAACATACACAACCACAATCTCTTTCCATGTTCCTGTTCCTACCTGAAGAGGCATCCATGAGTGGGTAGAGTGCTTGCCAAACATACCTGGGGCCCTGGGCTCCAACCCCAGCCATTGCAAATGGAGGAAGACCAGCACCCCAAATTGCTTTCTAGATAACAGAAGGCTATAGGAAGAAATGATGAAATTTAGAACTATTAAAAAAAACACTATAACTCAGAGGTGTCCCAAATTTTCTGGTCAAGGAGATTATAGAACCTCAGACGAAAGGGATAAATGAACTATAGTGTGTCTAAGGAGAGTCATCCAGAGAAAAACATTCTCTCAGGCTTTCACAGAAAGCAAACTGGCCAAGCACTGGCTGTGACTCGTCCCAAAGGCTGACACTAACAACAGTTCTACAAAGTACTATATATGGTCCCAAACT
>PVJA010016367.1:0-43598 GCA_004027025.1 Myocastor coypus | reverse complement strand
CAATATGTCAACTTTCAAAGAAAAGAAGGGGGAAAAGAAAAAAAAAAAAAGTAATGTGGATTTAGAAATGTGGATTTAGAAAGGTTAATGTTTAGTTGTTTGATCAATCTTATATACCTATATGTATTAATCTAAACTGATCCGATGATGAAAATATGTAATATAACCATTGTTAAATTTAAACAATAAAAGAATTGGAAAAAATAAAAAATAAAAAAATAAAATAAAAATAAAATAAAATTAATAAGACTTCAAAAATAAAAGGTTACAAGATGTAACAAAAGAAAATCACAAATTAAAATTCTGTGATAAAAATAAACTGAACACACTTATTCATTTGAGCAACATATGCTTTCCCCAATAATAATAATAATAATAATAATAATAATAATAATAATAATAATAAATACTAAGAGAAGTTATCCACAGAGACAAGGGCTCTTTTTTTCAAGTACTTCTGTTGATTCCTGCTTACTTAAACATGACTTCCCAGTTATTTACTCGCATTTAGGAACCTGTATCAGCATTAAGTTGGATTTATTAGTTATCTGTAGGTCATGTTGTCTCTGACATTCTGATGGAACTTATCGTTATCAATGTCTACACTGAGATCATTTTTCAAAATAAGACTGATAGTGGTAATACTTCATCCAAAGAGTAATTTACTTTTATTAAAAATAGGTATCCTCTCATAATAAAAGAATGGTATGAATATTTGAATGAATATTTTTGTCACTATCTAGATGCGTATTCTTAGAAAATATGTTAAACCTTTTGAGGTATAATATATTCATGTTTAAAAAATAATTATAATTAATTCCTTTATCAAATTGATATTTCCTTATGGAAAAAATTAGGGTAATCATATCCACTATGACACTTAATAGAAATTAGTAATGTAAAAATAGATCTCAATATAGTAGGCAAACAACAAATACTCTTTCCAATTTTTTATTCCCACTATAGGTAAGCTAAAATTATATTGAGTCACTTTGTTTAACACATTGTCATTATAATTATGCTTTCACATAAAGACTTTATGCATGCCAAAGTTGTGTTACTTATGGTATTTAAATGGTCATAAGTCTGTATTTAATTCTTTTAAATTTTATTTTAATTCAGTTACTTAAGTGGAGATTAATCTAGTTCTAATTTTATTTATATGTATGGTATAGAAAATATAATTACATGATTCTGTAATTCATGAGATTAAAGGTATTACATGTTTATCTGGCCAATACACTAACAGGAAATGGACATTTTAAAAATATAACTGTATTAAATTAGTCATAACAACACACTGAAATCTCCATTTAAGTTTAGGATGAATTAGTGTTTGTACCATTTAATCAACTTGGAATTTTATAAAAATTAAAATTGTAGCTGCATTCATATGAATGTATTAACCTTCAGAATACACAGGTGTTTAATCTGTGCTTAACAAAATATGAATATCAAATTAGATATCAATTAATTGAACAAAATATCATATGTTTGAGTTGCTATTTTAAATCTGACATCCAATAAACATCTTTCAGAAGCAGATGTTTTAATTTTCTTTTCCTGATTGGTTTTCAGTTTTTTTTTTTTTTTTTACTATTTATAAAATTTCTATGTATCAAGTACTATGTATTGCTTTCATTCTTTCTACATTAAAAATCTTTCATATTAATTTAAATACTTCAGATCCATCTTACTGATAATTATTTATTTCTTTTCCAGTAGCGCTTAAGCAAATTGCCCTAGGAAGTATTCAAATAAATCACATTGAAATTTTTTTAACTCTCTTTGACTTGTTAAAGTTAGGTCTTTCATTAACATTTATTTTATTTTAATTTGTTCTAATTTTGTTCTTGTCTCATTTAATTCACCATTAATTGAAATTACTCCATGAAGAACTTATTTACAAATACATTGGCCTTAATAATTATTAATCACTTATAGATATGCTTTCTTGAAAGCGATTTGTGAATCACTTATTCTTGTTTCTCTCAATGATAGTCTTTTTATTAATTTCTGCTAATAGATACATAAGCCTTAGAAATCCATTATTTGGTTGAATGTTGATTTTGGTTTCTTTTATATGAAATTCAGAGTACATTAAAACCAGAAAAATTTCACACAGTGCTCATATGTTCAAATGTTTTGCTTCTAAAAATGAGATTAGGTAATATTAAAAAAGTTTGTTTTAAACAATTCACTTTCATTATACAAATTGAAATAGTCTGTTAATTACTAAACTCTTAGCCTTCCTTGTCAAATAACTCCACACTAATGTTATTTTATTGATTTAGGCAGTTCTGCTGATCACTATCCAAAAACATAATCCATAAATACAAAGATTAATTTATATGAAAGAAGTAAGTTTGTATTGAATTTCATAGCAGGTTAAGGGACATAAAATTAACTATTTCAGGGCTGACCAAATAGTTTAGCAGATTAAATCACCTGCAAAAAGGTGCAGGGGCCAGGGATTCAATCCCCAGGCCTGCTGTGCTGGCACCACTCTGGGATAGGCTGAGATGGCAATTGAGACTGAACATGATGGCACGTACCTGTAATCCTAGCTTTTGGGAGGCTTTAAACAGGTGGACTGCTACAAGTCAAATCTAGTAGTGAGACCCTGAAAACCTGTAGCCCCTTTTGTAAAATACAAAAAAAAATCTATTGCAAATGATTTATTATTTTACTTTTTATTTTATTATATATCTTATAAAATTTCTAGTAAATAGATATTAAATAAAATAATATTATTAAAAGATATTTAAATGCTTTTTGGTAAAAACTGAAATAAAATCTGCAAGAAGGTGCCCATTTCCAAGTTCCTTGCTATGATGATATTTAACATCACATTGTATTAGTAACTGTTTTGTGGTGCCCTCATGCCCACTGTTTTGTGGTGCCCAGCTGTAGTCCCGCAGTCTTAAGAGGACATCCCTGCAACAGAATGGTCTGCTTCCAGAAGCTCAGTTGTATACTTATGCCTCTGGGATAAGTTAAATGCGCTGAAACCATTGTCTTCCATTCTTCTTGGATGTAAAGACTCTTTTTAATTCTACTTCCTAAAGCATAGATGGAATTATGGTGCTATTTTTCACAATGACCTAATTTAATTTTGACTTATAGAGGAGAAATATTAATTGGGACTAAAATCAAGACATATTTAGCTATGAAGCATTTGGAGAATACAATACTATGAATTTAATTCCTATAGTTAAATTCTGAATGACAGTGTTTTGATTTGACTCTGTTTCATTTAGTGATGAATTTATTAAGCTAGTCATTTTATGGATGTTGTAGAAAATATAAAGCTTGTTTTAAGGGAAGGGACAGAAATAGAATCCTTACAAAGCAAGAATAAATTCACAGAAGATGATCACATATCCGGTCCATATTAAAATCCATCATTTTTGTTTATTCTTATTGATGTTATCATATTTTAAAAAATGGCAAATTTTAGGGGCTGGGAAGATAGCTCCATAATAAAAGTGTCTGCAAGGTAGTGACATCAAACCCTATTCATGAAAAAAATAATAATAAGATGCTCTAATAAATGGCAGATTTATAACCTAGACACATATGCCCTCTTATATACTCTTTTATTTTATTTTATTTTATTTGTCTTTTTGAGACAGGGTCTTGCTATGCAGTTCAGGCCGGCCTTGAGCTCACTTTTGTAGCTCAGGCTGGTCTTGAACTCGCACCAATCCTCCTGCCTCAGCCTACTGAGTGCTGGGATTACAGGCGTGAGCCACCACACCTGGCTATACTCCTTTAATTTTATAAATAATATTCAGGTTAAAAATAGAAAATAATTTCAACAAATAAAATAAAATAAATATTGGCTTTGACATATGAGTCCTTTAGAATATGAAACCAGTGACTGCGTTCATTAAAAAATTAAAAGTGTAATGAAAGGATTATTAAAGAAAACACACAAGTAGAATACAAACATAGATATTATGTTTGTGCTGAGCTGGAAAAAATAAGAATAGATATTTCTTTTGAATTTCATCAGTCAAACTGACAAAAGTATATCATTAATAAAGTTATGGGTGACAAATATGTTCAAGAACATTTTTTTTTATAAAATGGTAAATATGTTCTGGAAAACATTGTGTTTTTTATGTTTCTTAGGAAAATGATCCTAAAGGTAAAAGAAATACTGATGAATAAATACAGTGGTATCTCTCTTCATAAGCTTAATATTTTTTGTTATTGTGGAGAAAATGCCCACATTTGTGTTTAAGGAAGACATCCATCGTTGTGTGCTGAATAGTATTTCTGAGAACCAAATAGTTTGTGGATAGAAGCACTGTGAAGAAAAGTATTGCTGTATAGCTTTTGCAGCATTCTAATAGTACAAAATGGGGAATATCAAACACATACAGTGCTTAGAGTTTCCTTTTAATAAATAGCAGTGTAGTCATAAATATTCAGTGATTTTTGTTGTACATAAATATATGAGTATTAATTAATAAGGTACATCATAGAAAAATAAAAGTAACTTATCAGTTTTTAAGTTAGTAACATGCATCAAATAAATTGATAAGAAGGGAACTAAAAAAATTATAAGTGCTGGTTATCTCTTTAGTGCACTTACATTTTAAAATTTATTTATGTATATGCATATTTTTCCCAAATGAACTAGTATTAGAGTCTAAAATATAAAGTAGTATTGTAAGAGATAAAATTAACAAGATATTTAGCACCTTATTTTATTAAAATTTCATCTTTTGTAATTTCCTTTTCAATGTGCACACACGTACACACACACGAGTCCATATTAAAATACATCAAGGTTTATATTTATATAACTTGCATATAAATATAACAAATATTATAGCTATATTTTAGAAAATGAGTGCAATAAACCTACTTTTAATAGGATATTACTACAATGATAGAATTATATACTTTTGTTTATATAATATAACATGTATATTTATTTTGATTTAACCTTTCAAAATATAACATTGTCAAGTAGAAGTCATCAGATGAGCTCAGCCATGGATGTAAGCACATGCACACACAGACACACACACACACACACACAGAATTAGTTGCATACAGTTCAGTATACTAATCTGGCTTTACTTTTTATGCCTCATGGTTAAGCTTTTCTGCTAGATTGTTAAGGCCAAGTTAAAGAAAGAACTATGTAACAAACCATGTAACTTTTGTATTTGACGAGGTCAACCAAATCGTCTCAGGATTTACCTCGAAAACATGTACAGAGTTTTGTAGAACTTTTGTCAGTGCCAGCTGTCTTGTTGAAGCACGACCATTGCTTGACCAGTTTGCACTCCATGAAAGTCTGAGAGAATACTTTACTTCCTTAATTAGGTTAATCCGTAAGTATTTCATTTTTTTCCCGAGCTATCATAAAAGGTACTGCTTCTCAAATTTCTCTCTCAGTGTGTTTGTTATCTGTGTAGAGGAATGCCACTGACTTTTGTGTGTTGACTTTGTACCCTGCTATGCTACTGAATATGTGTCCTAATTCCAGTAGCTTCTTGCTGGAGTGCTTTGGGTCTTCCAAGTAGATTATCATGTCATCTGTAAATAATGATGGTTTTTCTTCTTCTTTACCTATTCTTATTCCTTTTATTTGTCTTTCTTGTCTAATGGCTATAGCTAATGATTCCAGAACTATATTGAAAAGGAGTGGTGATAAAAGAGACTTCAGTTTTATCCCATTTAGAATTATGTTAGCTGTTGGACTGTTGTAGATGGATTTTATCAGGTTGAGGTAGAGACCTTCTATTCCAATTTTCTGTAGGATTTTGAACATGAGTGAATGTTGGACTTTGTCAAAGGCCTTTTCAGCATCAATTGAGACGATTACGTGATTTTTGGCTTTGGCTCTTTGATATAGCATATTGCATTTATAGATTTGAGTGCATTGAACCATCCTTGAATCGCTGGGATGAATCCTACCTGGTCTGGGTGTATAACCTTTTTTTTTTTTTTTTTTTTTTTTTTTTTTTTTTTTTTTTTTTTTTTTTTTTTTGGGGGACTGGGGTTCAAACTCACAACTTTGCACTTGCCCAGCAGGCACTTGTGCCTCAAAGCTATCTCCCCAGCTCCCAAATTTGATTGCTTTTTTTTTTTCAGGACCGGGGTTCAAACTCATGACCTTACACTTGCCAGGCAGGCACTTGTGCCTCAGATCTATCTTCCCAGCCCTAGGGTGTATAATCTTCTTGACGATTAGTTGTATTCTATTGGCAAGGATTTTATTGAGGATTTTTGCATGTATGTTCATCAGAGAAATTGGCCTGTAGTTTTCTTTTTTAGTTGCATCTCTCTCTGGTTTTGGTATCAGTGTAATACTTGTCTCTAGGAATGATTTTGGGAGGTTTGCTTCCTTTTCAATTTTACTGAACAGTTTGAGGAGTGTTGGGACTATGTCTTCTGAAAAGAATACCTTTTCAGCAGGTGATGTTAGCAAAATTCATTTCCTATTTTCCATTAATAAAGAAATTGAATTGTTATGGATAATTTCCATTTTACCAAAGACTTTGTGTCTGTACTCCATTTTCTCTGTCTCCTGTCATCTTTCTATATATAAATATAAATGCAGATATAAATCTTTCCAAGGTCATATGTAGTTGTATGTAGATGCATCTTTTCAATGTTAACATTAAAAGCAAACTCCCAGGTTGGCTTACATAAAATAGTCAATACTTTTACAATAGTATATTTCAAGTCAATTGTGGGATAGCACCAGCTTTTCGGATATACTTTTCTTCATTATTCTGCAAATTATTTTTGAGACAAGTTTTCTGTATGCAATTCAGGCTGACCTTGACCTCAGAATTATACTACTACCTTAGTTTCCAGAGTAGATTTCAGCCTTGCTCAATATTTTTCTACAAGATGACAGGAATGTCCAATGTATTAATTATTGTAACTGTCCTACTATCCTGTCTTCAAACTGTCTCATTGTCATTTCTTTCTCATTAAAATCAATCAAATTTTAAAGAAGCTCTTAATTTGATTAGCAAATAGTTATTTTTGTTAGTATGGTATCAAATATATATATCTAATATTTATGTACTTCAAGTATACCTGAAGTGTCAATTTCCTACATTGATAGGTAAGTATTACCTCCATTATATGTAAGATAAATTTTCAAAAGTACACAAAATTAAATACTTGGCTTAATGCATAATAATTGAACTAACTTATGTTAATTTCACTCCTTGCTCTGGATTTCGTGTTTTTCATGCCTCTATTTTCTTGGTTATTATGCCTCCTTGATTTCAGACCTTTCTGTCTTTATATTTGCATGCTTCCATTTTTTTTTTTTTTTAATTTTAGGGAAGAGTCTTCAGGGTGTTTAGGGTCTCACTACTAGATCAGACTCATAGTGATCCACCTATTAACAGCCTCCCAAGAGCTGGGATTACAAGCAGCACTACCAAGCCCAGTCTCAATTGGTGTCTCAGCACGCCCCAGGGGATGGGACTGGCACAGCAGGCCACAGGACAGCAGACCACAGCACAACAGGCCCACGGATCAAACCCTGGCTTCTGTACCTGCTTGCAGGCACTTTAGTTTACTGTTTGGCTGGCCCTGCATTCGTCTTAAAATAATCCCCCAGCCCTTGATTATATTAAGCATTTTCTAAGCATCAAACACAAATACAAGACATTCTAAATTGTCATAAATATCCTTCTAAACAGCATGGAGTCCACATAATCAGCCTAACAAGAAGAAGCAGGCCTGGAGCCTTTGCAGCCTCAGTCCTGCAAAGGTGAAAGGTTGCTTTGAGAAGAGAAACCTACAGCACCGTGTTCCAGCATGGCAATAACACAGAGAATGTTTCCCTAGGATTTGGGTTCACAGTGTTCAGCAATCTGGAAACTTATCCCGTTGGAGCCAAGAGAGAGGGAAGTGCAACTTCTCCCCCTTGTGCCAGTACTTGGCATCTTTCAAATGGTGCGTTTTTTCATGCAGGCTAAATGCAAAAGTTGTAGCATCAAGAAGATATCCACCCAGACTTCAAAAGTAGGTGGAAGTGTGGCAGGCACAGTGGCTCTGACAGGAGTTTGTAAAGATCTGAATGTGAAGGCAAAGATGCTGTGGAGGCCCCAGAACATTCAGCACATCAGGAACTAGATTGCTGGCTTTGACATGAGTAAAGCTGGTCCAAGAGAAAAGCCAGAGCACTATAACTATTTGCCACCAAAGGGCACTCTGCAATTCACATCTTGTCACAGATCATACCAGATGTTGAGTGTGTAACCACAATGCTTAATGTTTGCCTTGCTGGATGTTGGATTCACTTTGGTCTCATTTTTTTTTTCTATTTCCCTATTTGTACCTTCTGAAATCAGAACATTCGTCTTGTGCCAATGTATATAGGACATGTTTAATTGTGTTCACAGCTACAAGTTTGCCTTAAATCTCAAAAGAATCTGGACTTGGACCATTTTGTAATGTTAAAATTGTTAGGTCTTAAGCGATTATTAGACATGAACTGAATGCCTTATGAATAAATGGATCTGCATGAGTCTTGCGGTGGGGGAAGCAAGAGTGGAATATGGCTTAGATCAAGATATCCCTTCCAAAATCTCACTAGTCCTGGAAGATTTTCAAAGTGGATGGATCTAGAATGTGTGATGGTGAAACTAAGGATATGATAGTTGGATTTATTCATGGTTGACTGCTAACTTTAAGGATACACCATGCTGGGTGTGATTCCTACCTGCCCTTAGGACTGATTCTTATCTGTGATGTATCTCTGTCATGTGATCCTGCCTTGGAGCTATCTGAATATGGATTGAAGCTTCTCTCAACTGTGAGCTGAAATAATACTTCTGTCCTCTTACTTTGGGTGTTGGATAATTTTCTCAGAAAGGACACAAGAGAGCAAGTTTTGGAGAATATGCATGTGTCTAAAAGCTATGACTATAATACTTCAAAGTTACATCTGGTCTTCATCAAGTTTCTTCACATTGTCTAAGCTGTTTGAGTCATGAGGCTGTTTGTGTAATTTTTATTTCGATAGTCTTGCTATATCGCATATAGTTGTTCTGAATTCAGTAGGAAGCTCAGGGTACTTTTAGATTATTCCTTATTGAAAATTATAAAACATAATAAACATATACTTTTGGATTTTGCTGCATTCAAAATAAATTCTATGTTCTTCTTGATGTCTCTTTGTCTATGTCTTTCACTATCTCTGTCTCTGTCTCTTTCTCAAAACTAACACTAACAGTGCTAAATTCTTGTTCTGTCGGTTATATAAATCAGAACCCATAATATATTTGGAGAGAAGAAACAAAATTTTCATGTTTTGTTTAAAATATTTTGCATACTTTGTTTTCTATGTCAAATTGCATGATATTACATCAAATAAAATGAAACTACTTACTGTTATTCGAAGCCAACATGCTAAAATACTTAAAATAGATTCCTTATGTATTTATCAAATTAATCATGAGGGTTAAGACTGTCACTTATTTCTTCCAGCTATTTATTTTTATTACCAAAATATTATACCATATTTCTATTTTAAAAGTTGCAGTAAATAATCGTTTATATGCTTAATTTTCATCTTGATCATATAACTATATGACAAAGTCAATGTCCAGTTTGTTAAAAATTATTTTTAAAATAAAGATATAAAACTTTGTCTTGCTTTTTTGATATAATTATTATAATTGTTATGGTGGTATGATATTTTTTATAAAATTTAATATTGTTCACTTAGGGTAAATCATTGTGTTTAAGACAATTTGAAAACTTCAAGTTTATTGAGAATAATTAAAATTCAGTAACTTGCTCTGTGATATTTATACTTTTTTTTCTGTTTTGTAGGCAGTACATTAAAGTTTTCACATGTTTCAAGAATTGTTTAAATTCTGATGTATGGAAATATAATTTGAAACACACAATAAATCCATTCATCATCATTTTCTATACTGTTAATTTAAGAATTATATTGCAGCCTCAGTCAAATTGTATAAAGACTGTAACATAGCTAAAGAATGACATTCCACGCTATTCCTGTGAACTGATTCTTCATATAAAGCTGTTTCTAAATTACTCTCTATCATCTCTATATCTATGTCTATATCTATATCTATATCCATAACCATACCTATCTATATCTATATCTATATCTATCTATATCTATATCTATATCTATATTTATATCTATAACCATACCTACATCTATCATATAAGTCTATATAAAACCATTTATTGCATATATTCCATCAAAATGTAAAGAGAAGGAAATATGTATACATATTTAATATTAAAGTTATTGTGCCATCATAAGATTAGTACTAATTACTTTTGACCTCTATTGTTGTAAGAATTGCTCAAGGTGGAAAGCATTAACTTCCAGACATTTAATAGTATGGAGAATTGCTTCTTGCATAGCCTAGTTCTTTGATATTACTTACATGCACTTTCAAATTTTTCTCTAAGGTCTGGCAGGATAGTGGGTTTTCTACTCTGCCATCCAGGACAACTATAGGAAAAGCTTTTTTGTCTCCATATGAGCATAACACCATCTGATGAAAAATTGTAACACTACTTTTATTTTTCTGAAATGTATAACCATTTCTTGGACAGATGAACTGTGTACCATCTGTATCTATATCTATGTTTATGTCTGTGTCTGTGTCTGTGTCTATGTGTATGTCTCTGTCTCTGTCTCTGTCTCTATGTCTATATCTATGCCTATACCAATATATATATACAGAGAGAGAGAAAAAGAGATATATCTATATATCTATATTTGTATTTATATCTATATTAGGCCATGTGTCAGTTCTAAGAAGGGCACTTATTTACATGTGTCAGTTCTAAGTAGGACACTTATTTAGCTATGTAATATTCATTTATATAATGCAACTCAGTATACAAACCCTAGGTAAGTAGCACATCATGATGAGCCTGTTCTTTAGAAAAATAACGTTTCTATCACTAGTATAATTGACTACATTTTATATTAGTCGACCTTCTAGCAATATAATAATACATCATCAAAATCAATGTCATCTAATATAATAACTAAACAGAAAAACACTTGTGTATAAGTTCTTTCAGTTAATAACTACACAGTTTCAATTTCATGACTTAACACTAAGATTTCTTATTAAGACCATACATGTATCTTGTGCTGTCATCTAAGTATGTCCATAGAGACAACTGAAATCAATTACAAGGTACAGTTCAGCAAATATTAAGGAAACTTTTTATCTTTTAAATCATTTTTTATTGTCATTAAACATTATGCTCACGGGAGTCTTAATCTATACAGACAAAGTCAGAACTTTTTATTTGCGTGTATTTTTCATTTAACATGTTAATTTAAAATGATATTTTGTTGAGTATTAAAACAATACAATACAAGCAATTGTCCTTTATTCACTACAAAAACTATTGGCAGCATTTTATTCACCACTTTTTATCACCGGTTCCTCTTGTTCTGGGATGGATACCCATTCCACACATTTCTAATGTAAATGTGAAGTTTACTGCAACAAAAGCTGGAGGAACATCACAGTACCTATGGCTGAAAATGGGAAATCACCTGCAGGCTTACCCCTTTTAGATGAACAGCAAGTTATGTGCATACAGGAAAAACTATCAGCAGTTGAGTTTTTGCCCACTTAACAGACATGTTCTGTGTTACATTTCTGTTCATTTAAGATTTAAGAACTGTTTCCTTTCTTTTTTTGCACAATTGCCCAACTCTGCACAGCGGATCATGAAAAAAACAGTTTTGCAAGTTTGAGCCAAGGTCAAAAGTGAGCCATCACATGACGGGTGCATCAGTTATGATGTTGCTCACATGAACCAAACAGTGTATAACCATGAGATGGACGCAGGGAATGAAGACTTCGACTCAAATGAGGAAGAAAACAGCAATGTGAGTACATCTTTCACTAGTAGAAATGCTACAAAGAAGGTCATGTATGCCTGAACAATCCCATATTAAAAGTAGGTTAGAATATGTTATTAAGTTGTTGGCAGAAATGAAACTGTTGGACAGAACATTAGCACTATAATTCAATGTTGGCAATTGTTTGTAACCATCAGTATGTCACAAGATATTTTGAAGCACATTAATAATGAAATACACATCAAAAAGCCATATGTACCAATAATAACACTCAAAATATCTTGACACCTTACTATCGCAATTGAAATCCTTCATGGATCTGTTGTAGACAGCATGACTTAATCACTCTAATCATCAGAATTTAAAGGCTTTGTGGTGAAATGATGTACATGGTCATGAGAGTTTTATAATAACTGAAACACTGATCAGAGTTAGTTTTCTTAAAAATTACCTGTGTTGGGCCCGGCAGGATGGCTCAGTGGTCTAAAGCGCCTGCTTAGGAAAGCTAAGGGGGCTGCAAGGACCGTGGTTCGATCCCCAGCACCACATGCTGTGCCAGCCCTGCCCTCAGGGCACACTGAGCTGGCCATAAAAATAAATAAACAAACAAACAAAAGTTCTGAAACAAGAAAAAAAAATTACCTGTGTTGTGATAATAAGAGTACCAATAAAGAAAAATAAATCATTATCTAGCTGCTATTCACTCATTATTTGAAATCTTTATTTCAGATCCTCAAGCGGTTTATACATTTTCCAAATGGAAGGCAGTTGACGAGCAACTTGTACTATTCTGTTTTCCTTTTAGATTTTGGTAGTAATATGTCAAACAAACATTCCAAATGTGGTATAAAAATATAAACCCTGGTGGGTGTGAAGCTATTTTAACCTTCAGTATACAGATTTATACTGCAACTGAGCTACCAAGTCTTTATTTATATCAAAGTTATCTATATGATATTGCTCTTATGTTAGAAATCCTTGAAAATGTGATATTTAACCTTGGTTCCTCAGTTGACGGATTATGTTACATTTTCTAAAAGAATATCAGTTGAAGCCGGGCGTGTTGGCTCACGCCTGTAATCCCAGCACTCGGGAGGCTGAGGCAGGAGGATCGGTGTGAGTTCGAGACCAGCCTGGGCTACAAAAGTGAGCTCAAGGCCAGCCTCAACTGCATAGCGAGACCCTGTCTCAAAAAGACAAAAAAAAAAAGAATATCAGTTGATCAGATGAAATAAAATCCCAACCTAAAAGACATTTAGGATGAGTTGATATCCTCTAAAACTGAAGAATGAATTTTAGAAACAAAGGAGATTAAGAGTAGAGCATATTTATGGAGTGATAATGTTTCTGTCTGGAAGAGAGACAGCAGTGGTCCCTAGTGGGTTGGTTGCAAAGGAACCTGTTGATTATTATAGAGCAAATCCACAAGGTGAGGCAGGTCTAAGGTGAGTAATATGGAAACTTACATGCTAGTAATATGCTAGGTGACATGATGTGGGACAAAACTATGGCCAACCAGTAGGACTGCAAGTGTCATTGTTCAGGTAAAACTGATTACACTGGGATCAAATAGGAAAGCCAGTCACTTAGTGAGGGGACAGTGAATACTGAACAGGAGCTTTTGCTACAGGTGGTTAGGTTAGTGACTCTTCCTGGCTTTGTCAAAGTATCTATTTAGAATATCAATTAGTAACGTCCATCCCTAGGGAGATATGTGGGTGCATTTGCTTGAATTTTTGTCTTGAGGTCTGATCTACAGAAGAAATGTCTGTCTCTCTCACAGTTGCAGGGTATCTTGCCTTCCACACTTATTCCTAGTAGGGCCCAATGTTGTCTAACTGCATATAAATTTTCTGTCAAATTCAGCTGCCTACACAACAGGAATTATGCACAAGACCAAAAAGAAAATACTAATGAAGTGTTCCAACTTGAAAACAGATAAAACAATTGTATAATACAATTTTTGGATTTCAGAAAGACATAACACTGACCTCATAAATGGTGAAGAAATAAAAGCAGTTTTGATAATGTCAGCTTTACAGCATAACAATTAAATTGATAGTGAGCACTCAACACATGAAGCCAGAAATGGTCACATTTTAAAACAAAATCAAAGGTGGAGTAGATGTTGATACAGCAACTATATGTCATTCAAAACAGAAAACATTAGTTGTTGGCTGTGTTTTAGTTGAACCTAAACATATTAGGCATAAATAGTTTAACTGTTTATAAGAATACAACAGGTACAAATTATCACAAAAATAATTTGTTTTAGAGTATAGGGTCTGGAATTGAGAAAAGACTATGTAAAAGGAACAACATATGTATTTTCTCAAGAAACTATGCACACACAAAACAGTTTGGACAGGTAAAACATTCATTACAAGGCCCTACTAAGACAATAGAAAAACCAGCAATATATAAATTAAGTTTTGTCAAAACACAGAGGAAAGCAGGACAGATGTGCTATCAGTATAAGTGATATTTGTGTATGTTTTCATGTGCAACGATTGTCTTTGGTGTGATAGTTGAAGTGTGGTTTATTTCTGTGGTAGAGTTTTATCTACAATTCCGTTGTAGTTCACATAAGTGTTTTTTTTATATTTTGTAGTCAAAAATAGTTAATGTAGAAAAATTGATGTTTATTCTGGACACTTATTATATATTTGATATTTCATTTTATTTTATTTTTGCTAATATTTTATTTTCCTGGTAAGTGAACATTATACAACATAATAGGAACCTCCAGATAAGACAGGAAAACCAGACAGATGACAAGCATGCCTTGTCAAAAAGACAGGGAAATTAAGCATAGATTCTATCAGTGTAGGAGATGCTTGTGTTTGGAACACGCTGTTTCACATATGAGGAATGCTGTAGGTATAACTGATGTAAGAAAAATAGTTCAAAGATGTTGGCCTATATATGTATGTATGTATGTACGTATGTATGTATGTATGTATGTATCTATCTATCTATCGATCTATTTATTTATTTATTTTCATGTGTGTATTTGGTACAGGGTCTCACTAAGCAGATTAGATTTGTGGTAATTCTCCTATTTTTAGCCTCCCCAGTGCTGGAATTACAGGCATGTGCCACCATGCTTGGACTTTATCACAGGTTTAGTGTGGCCTGGGGATGAGACTGGTATGACATGCTGGACTGAGCATCAAAACCTGGTCTCTGGGCTTGCTGAAACACACACTTTGTCCACTGAGCTAACCCACAGGCCCTCAAAAAGATTTTTAAAAATTTTTCAAATAAGATTTTTGAAATTATGAAAACATACTTTGTATCTTCATTATACTTCACATACAAATGTATTTCTGTTATTTTTAGATTCTGTATGCAAGTAGAATTTGTTGAAAATTTTGATTTCCTTTTTCTATTTTTAGGGAAGGGTCTGTAGGGTATTCAGTGTCTCAGTACTAGATTGAACCCATAATGATCCACCTATTCACAGCCTCTCAAGAGCTGGCATTATAGATGCACCACAATGCCCAGTCTTAATTGCCATTTCAGCATGCTCTGGGGGTGGGGCCAGCACAGCAGGCATGGGGACCAAACTCCTTGGCCCCTGAACCTGCTTGCAGGTGCTTCAATCTTCTGAGCTATTTTGCTGGCTGACGGTTTATCTGAATAACCCGTAAATGCTAGATTTTTAATATTTTGTTCCACTGATATTTTATTTTGCTGTTACTTGGCATATTTTGTTTTTCTGTATTTAATTTATTTTGATATTATACACCCACGTACTTTACCACTCTGGCATATTTACTCTAGTCATCTAGGTTAAGAGATCTGATCCTACACATCAGTTTTGGGTGTATGTTTGCTTTCCTCCGATGCTTCCCCATAATTCTATCATCCTTCCTTATTAAGACCAAAGTCCACTATTTCTCCCTGATATATTTTATTTCTCTTTTATTTCCTCTTTTCAGGTAGGAGCTATGAGACTTAAGATTTAGATGTAAAATATTCCCAAAGTTTTATGTCTTCAAACCTAGAGATTTTGGCAGGAGATTGCAACATCGGGCCCTGTTCTTCATCGGTGTTCTGACTGGATGAGTTCCCAGCTAACGGTGCTGGTAAGGGATGGAGCCCCATGGCAGCAGTGTGTCACTGGGGCATGCCTTTTAAGGGTATATCTCCCTATGTAACTCCTCTCTTCACTTTTTGCTTCTTGAGTGCCAAGAAATGACAAACTTTGCTCTGCCATGCCTTCTACCTTGATTTGTGGGACCGAGGTTCAAACTCACAGCCTTGCATTTGCCAAGCAGGCACTTGTGCCAAGGAGTTATCTCCCCAGCCCCCACAGAGCCAACAGATCATGGACAGACTGTAAAACTGTATGACTTGGACTGTGAGACAAATTACACTATTCCTCTTTCATTGCAGCCCAGCAATGGGAAAGATGGCTAATAAGGACTCTGTTGTGAGAGAATTTGAATTTGAATTCATCAAGTCAGATATGGAGATGTTCAGCAAATTCAGTCTCTGTCCATTAGATGTCAAAGTCAGGAAGACAAGATCAATTCTTCAGTTAAAAAACACTATCTTTAAACTATGCAAGATTATAAGACAAGGAGAAATCAAGTGTTACATAAATAAAGGCCTGCCAATTAATAATGAGCCATGTAAGCAGTACTATCTAATTAAGCTCAATAATACCTTGGAGTTGGGATAACACTTTACAGTTTCTTTCATGACAGATCAGCTGGCATGCTGGTTACACACCACAGTCTTCTGTAGATCTACTTCTTTGGGCACCAGTGCATACATCCAGAAAAGTTATCAAGCACAGATAAATGCTACTTTTACGTCTCCATTCTCTCTGCATCTTACTTCCAATAATAAAAAATATATCCATGATCTCCATGTGTTTAATCAAGACTGCAGAATAAGTATCTTTTTCTTCTCATTTTTCATGCAATGCTCTTTTATGGCATGAGACAGAAATCTATTTAAACTTTCTCTTTAGTTTGGAACCTTATTGGGCTGGCAAGATAGCTCAGCAGTCTAAAGCGCCTGCTTACTTAAGCTTAGGCAATCACAGGGACTGCAGTTCGATTCCTGGCAACACATGCTGCTATAGCCCCACCCCCAGGGCAGGCTGAGCCAGCCATAACATAAATAAATAAAGTTTTAAAAAAATTTTCAATTCTTATCAAGGTGGTATTTCACGTCAATTTCTTATAAATCTTTTGAAAAAACTTTCCTCTCTAGAATACTGTATAACTCCTGAGACATCAAGATTAGCTGTCTTTGATTATTTTCTATAGCCTGAAAATGGGTTGAGGATGATATTAAAGAGGTAATCATTAACATAAATATTCAATTAAAAATAATTCAAAAATATTACATTTGGAATAATTAATATTAAATTATTTAGCCGGGTGTGGTGGCGCACCCCTGTAAACTCAGCACTCGGGAGGTTGAGGCAGGAGGATCGGTGAGAGTTCGAGACCAGCCTGGGCTACAAAACTGAGCTCAAGGCCAGCCTGAACTGTACAGTGAGACCCTGTCTCAAAAAGAAAAAAAAATTATTTATAGCAATTAATCACATAAACAAAGCTTAATTTGATTTTCCTGGCTGTATGTAGAACTACATTTCATAATTCCTGTTGCTCATGAGGCTGAGGTAGGAGAATGCAAAGTAGAAGTCAGCCTGGGCAATTTGACAAGACTCTCAGAGTAAACTGAAAAGAAGTGTAGCCAGGCATGGTGCCACAGCCCTGCAATCCTAGCACTCAACAGAGTAAAGCAACAAGATCACTGCGAATTCAAGGACAGCCTGGGCTATGAAGTCACTTCAAAACAACCAGAATTGCATAATGAAACCTTGTCTCAAAAAAGAGACCAAACCATGTAACCTAGCAGAAGAGTACCAGCTACAAAAAATAAGAAAAAAGAAACATATTTTATTAATTAAAAAATAATTTTCTTGTATGATACAAGAAGGGTGCATCTTAGCATGAGTTGACAAGTTAAAATTATTTTTAGAAATGAGTATATACATTTATATGTGCTATATTATAACCATATTAATATGTGCCTGTTTACATTTATATGTATATATGAGTATACAAAGATATATGTTAATAAAATTATACAATAATATTTTAATTTAGAAAGCAAACTTGTTTCTCAGGAAATATTCTGAAATCTTATTTTTGATTCTGGAAGTTTCTAAGTAATGTAAGAGCCTTAATATGTGGAAACACATATTTGTATTAACCTAATGGCAATACCTTCCTCACATGAGCTTTCCTGTGGTATTTTTCATGTAAACTGTTTTATTTTTGTTGTTGTTTGTTTGTTTTTTGTAGGCTATTTTCTTCATAAACAAAGTATATTATTGTTCAAAAGATGTATAGGGGCTAGGGAGATAATCCAGTGGAGTAAGCACTTACCTGGCAAGCACAAGGGCCTGAGTTCAGTCTCTGGTCCCAGGAAAAGAAAAAGATGTGTAACCTGAGGGATTTTCCATGTAGGCTGTTTTCTTCACGAGTAAAAAATATTATTGTTCAAAAGATGTATAAACTGAGATGTACAACCATATCTCCTGCTTAAGCAAGAATTAAAATGATGCACAAAACATGGAATACAAATGAAGTTTCACCTAGCTCAGAGTTTTTATTGATGTTGAAAACTTTATTTGATACAATTACCTGAATGTGCTTCTAGTCCACTTCACAGGTGGTAGTTGTATGATTTGGATCTCTGTTAAATCATTTAGTTATTACAACCTTTATGTTCCCAGTAAAATATATTTCTGTAACCTCTTAAAAATATTCTAGGTCAGCACTGGAAATGAAAGTCTGATGGAGCTTTTTTTCAGTACATTATTTTCATGTTTCATGAGATACTGTGATATACTCCACAGATAGAACCATTGAAAGACTGCTAATTAATCGGACCTATGTTTTTCATCTTTCTGTATGGTGTCTCCCACATTTTGTGGACTGTTCCTTGTGATATTTACCTCACCTTGTTAGGAAAATTTTACAAAGATTAGTCGTGACATTTAACACATAAATTTTAATCCAAAATTATTTGGTATTACTTTGAGCATTTGCTTTAATTACCTAGAAAATATTTCAAAATTCTAAATGAATCATATAAAGCCCATAATAATATTTCACATTGGATATGCTAATGCTTATATTGAAGAGAAGAAGCACATTAATGCATTTCCTGGGTCAGTGTGATACATTTGATTCATTGGGTTGTAGGTTGTTGGTGCTGCAGATGCTTATACTGGCTTAAATGTGTTTAATAAATTTGCCACAGTGATCATTAAAAAGCAAATGGAAAAGTAAATCAACAGTTACCTGAGACTGAAATTTATTTAGGTTGAATTATCAAGAGGGCTGGCCTGACAACTCAGCGGACTAAAGCATCTGCTTAAGCAGAGCGCGTAGGCCAGGGTTCCATCCTTGATGTGCCCTTGTAGCCCCACCCCCGGAGCACACTGACAGAGTGATTGAGACTGGGTGTGGTGGCATGCTGCAATCTGCCAGCACTTGGGAGACTGAAAACAGGAGGATCACTGCAAATTGAATCAACATAGTGAGACCCTATAGACGCTGTAGACCCTATCCTTAATACAGAGAAAAAAAAAAACTATCAAGAAATAGCTTGCTGATATATGCTGAAAAATTTATTACTAATCTTTATAGATATTTATTTTAACTTCTCAGTAGGTCACATAGTATCTATGCATCAGCCTACTGTGTGAGAACTTTTCTTAGTCTGTTATATTTCAAAATCATATCTATCTGTTCTTTTTTTTTAAATGCTTAAGCAATGGAAATCGAAAATATTCACATTGTTAAAATCCATTACTTTGTGTAACCTTTCCTCTAAAAGAATAATTTTTGTAAATAGGAGTAAGTTTTCAGAATTATCTTAAATAAAATTTGAATTTAAAATGCATATGGCTTCAAATTTAAACATAAAGTTACTTTGAAAGGTAGACATTACTATATACTTCTAAAACATTGATTTTTTTACCCTTCCTTACTTAGAAAGTTTAGGACATGAGCCAGAATTTTCTGAGGCCAGGAAAAGAAGTAAGAAACATTGTGATTGGTGTGTAGTACACACCTTTATAGAAACTGAGCTTTATTTGCTTTCCTTGAAAATTGTCATGATATTGTAGTTAAAATAGCTATTTTAAGTTGCAGTTTACTGAGAATACGATAAAGGTAATTGAGCATGAAGAAAAATGAAAGTGTGGCTACTTTGTGATATAGAGTGATAGTCAACTATTTGCTTCAGTAATCCTTCTATATAAGAAAAACAAAACTCCAATTCATATGAGAGATTCTTTAAAGATAGCATTGTTTTACTGGAGTGGAAAACTATAATCTTTAATTAATGAAGATATTTCATAATTTGTGTAATTAATAGTGGCATCTAAACATCACTATACCAATGTATTTTGTGAAATTTTACTTTCACAACCTTATTTGATTCATAAGACATGTTATTGATATGCATCCTACGAAAAGAACTATATATTTGAGGTTAATATTGGCCTTACAAAGGAATAAAATGAAAACCTGCAGCCTATTACGGATAGATATTTAATCCACTAATCTCAACATGGATTTTTCACTTGTTAAATGTGTTCCCAGAGTTAATGTGCTGGAAATTTATTCTTTAGATTCATGTCAATGGGTGGTGCCTGTAAGACTTCAGTGTGGTTAGCTGAGGTGGTGGGGATGGAGACTACATGATGTTATCATTGGCTATCTAAAAGCAAAGTCTAGCACACACTTTTGCTATCACCATGAAATTCCTTCTTCTATCTATGTTGTAGCTATATGGTCTTCTAATGTCAGCATCTTGATATTGGATCTGTTACCCTCAGGAAATATGACAAATATATTTGTTTCCCGCATTGTGTGCTATTCTGTCCCAGTAGCATAAAATAGAGCATTATATCTATATATCTATATATTTATATATCTATATATCTATATACCTATATATATATATATATATATATATGTATAGATATATACATAACTGTTATATGTTTTTTGCCATAATGATTCATTTTAATTGGACAACGACTTTGTTATTTTTATTTTGTTATTTTCTGTCTTGACATCTGTTTTGTCTCACAGAAGTACAGCTATTTCTGTTGTTTTGGTTTTGCTTTGTATTCAAACTGAAAAGACTATATATAGCCAAGGAAACACCAGACAATTTGGGCAACCTGCAAAATGGGTGAACACATTTGCAAGCTATCTGACAAGATATCTAAAAATATTTAAAACTGTAGACAAGTTTGTAATTCAGTTAATATTAATAATCTACTTTGTAAGGCAGCTAAAACCAGTCTAGGTGTGTTGGTGCACGCCTATAATCTGAGCACTTGGGAGGCTTAAAGCAGAAGAATCACTAGGAGTCTGATCTATGTAGTAAGACCTTGTAGACCCTATAATAAATACATAAAACAACAGCTAAAATCTTCATAGATAGTTTCTGAAGAAATGCATACAAATATCTAAAATATATTTCAAAAGAATTCAGTTCAAATCATTAAATAAAATAAATTAAAAAAAATCACAAGACACCACCTGATGCACCCCATTAAGATTACTCTTAAATGACAAAATAAGTACTACCAAAAATATAGATAAATTAGACTCATGGGGAATGTAGACAGGAGTGCAAATTAGTACAATCACTACAGAGATCCTTGTGAAGAATTCAAGCCCCCAGAAATGTATAAGTAGATTTAACATATGATCCAGCAGTCCCACTGCTTGTTATATATGCAAAGGAAATGAAATTAATGTGTCAAAAAGACATTGTCATTCCATGTTCACAAGAGTTATGATACAAAATAAAACTTGGTGTCCACCAATGGAAGGATTCAAGAAGTAGAGAAAATATTCAGCCACAAAACCATGGGATTCTGCCACTACAATAGCATGAATAGACTTGAAGGACATTATGCTAAATGAAATGTCATGCACAGAGAGCTAAGAATTCCATCATTCTAACTCATATGCAGAATCTAAGATAGTTGGTATCATAAAAGTTGAGAGTAGAATAGGTTCACTAGGCTGATGATTAAAGTCCAAACAAAAATGAATAATTTAATCAAGAAGTTTAATATTGCTAATTGATGGAAAGAATTAATTCTAATGTTCACGAGACAGTAGGGCATGACAAAAAATGCCAGACAATCCTAGGTGAACTGTCAATCATAGAAAGCAGGAAAATCACAGTGGAGATGCATGGGCAGAGCAGCTCCAAAGTCCCAGGACTGACATGAAAGCAAGGTATACAAAAGATAGAAGCCATTGAGTCATATCACGACTGTCTTCCTATACTCACGTTGACTTGCTTTGTGTATATGATATTCTCTCTCTATTCCTTTCTATTTCTTCTTTAATCTTCAATGGTTATTATCCCCTCCTGTTATCAGAGCAATCAGTTTGGTCTTGAGAGGGAGCAATGGGAGATTAAGAAAGGAAATAGACATATACCAAAAGGGAAGCTGGGACCAGGTGGGATCTGCTCTTTCTAATGGAGAAACAGCATCTGCAAGGCACTGTCTGTTTCTTTATATACAGCAAAAGGGGGGAAGTGTCGTCAAAAGTCCAAGGTCTCATTGTTTTTTAAAGAAAATTAAAAATGAAACATTCTCAGAAATGTCTGTGCCATAATTAATGTGGGTAACCAAGGTCATTCACTTGTAGGATTGACCTTTCTACAGTATCAAGTAGTTCACAGACCTCCAATCAGCTCTGGCTCAGCTGCTCACCACAAGTATCTTACCTTCACCATTGACACCAGTTGTCTCCTCCAATTTTTGAACAGTACAGCAAGAGTTTAGAAAGAACTGCCGGCCTCCATGTTGTCTGGTACCACTATTACACAACATGGCAAGTATAGTCGGGGAGACGGCTCAGAGCTTACATGCCTGCATACCACGTGTAAGTCCTGAGTTTCATCCCCAGCACTGGAAAGCAAATCAAATCAAAACAAAACATAAACATGGCAAGTATGCTTAAGACTATTGCTTTAGATATCTGAATGTATTTAAAAGAAATGCACTGGAGGGACCAGCAATATGGCTTAGCAGTCTAAAACGACTGTTTAGGGAAGCTTAGGCAACCACAGGGAGCATCGTTCAATCCGCAGCACCACATGCTGCATCAGCCCCACCCCCAGGCAGGCTGAGCCAGCCATAATAAAAAATAAAATTAAAATAGATAAGAAAGAAATGAATTGGAATGTACATGGAATAAAGAAAGATAAAAGTTGAAGGTGTATTTATAAAGTTGATCTTTTTTGATATGATACTGAAAAGTCACAGCTAGTGAAAAGGTAAGAAATGGTCTCATCCATAATACATTCAGCTGTGTTATGCCTTTAGATTTTTATTTCTTCTTTAGAGTCTTATACTAGGGAGACTATATGATATTTACACCTGTAGGTCTGATTCATTTCACTAATGAGTATATGTTCAATATACATACATTTATATATGAAGTCTTCCAGCTTATCATACTTTATAACAGAGTAACATTCTATTATGGATTAAACAATGAAGTGACAGGAAGCAGATAAAAGAGGAAACATAGCAGGAGCAAAAACATGCACTTATGTTCACAGCATTAATCAGATATTGGTCCTAAGAACCTCCAAAAGGTTCATCACATCTATCACAGCACTATGCAGCACTAAAATTATGCTTGGAATGCATGTCATTCTCATCTTTTTGATGTGTGCTGCTCCCAGTATAAGCTCAGTTACTGTTATACTTGCTCTCAAGTAAATGATTGGTTAACAACAACAACAACAATAACAACAATAACAAGAACAAAAGTATTAATTGAGAGTAAGAGACTGGGCAAATGCCATAGGCTTGACAGACTGCAATTTTGTTCATTCTTGAATTTCCAAATGTCTGCGTAAAAATTGTATAACTGCTTATATCACATTCTATGGAGAGTTATATTCTAATATGTTAGAATATTAGTCAGAGATGTTTGATATTCAGAAAGCCAGTGATGATAAGCTCAATTACCTATGTTATAGAGTAATAGTATCATGAAGCTTTTCTGCTGCAGGTTTGAGAATGTAAGTTAACAGGCCAAACATTGGAGAGAAAGAAAGTCTGTGAGGATAGCCAATATTTTGGCTCTACACTTTAAGGTCAGTAAGGACTCAAGACATAAGAGAACCTGTGCTGTAATCTCCTATAACTCAGAGGTGTCCCAAATTTTCTGGTCAAGGAGATTATGGGACCTCAGAGAAAAGGGAAAATTGAACTATAGTGTGTCTAAGGAGTCACCCAGAGAAAAACATTCTCTCAGGCTTTCATGGAAAGCAAACTGGTCAAGCAATGGCCATGACACGTCCTGAAGGCTGACACTGACAACAATTCTACAAAGCACTGCACATGGTTCCAAAATTAATCCTGAGGGGATTTGACCTTGGAAAATACAAAAGATAAATGTTTTTTTTTTTTTTTTTTTTTTTTTTTTTTTTTTTTTTTTTTTTTTTTTTTTTTTTTTTTTTTTTTTTTTTTTTTTTTTTTTTTTTTTTTTTTTTTTTTTTATGCAGGTCTTGCTTTAACTTGCTCTTGATCTCTCAGTGGAAAAGTTTGATTACGAGGCATGAAACGCAGAGCTAGATTGGTGTGCTCCTCTGTAGGAGGCTTGGGTCAATAGCCTCCAACGTAGCCAGTTTCACAGGTGGCGCACTGTAATTGTGGAACATTAGACTGTGTATGTATCTGCTTCCTCTTAGTTCAAAGAGAAAAAATTTTTCTTTCCTTACCAATACCAATTGGAAATGTGTCATGGCTACACCCCGTGCTCTGTATTACTATTGTGAGGACAATATGCAGTGTGTCAATTGTTAAAAAAATAATATTTATTGAAAGTGGTAATTTTTAATTGTTTGATCAATTTTATATACCTATATCTATTAATCTAAACTGATCCGATGATGAAAACATGTAATATAGCCATTGTTAAATTTTTCTGGTCTTGAAATTCTGTACTATATGTACTCTTGTTACTGTTTTTTTCTATGTTAGTTTCTGCTATTTTTAGTCTTTAAAATAAAAGTAATAAAACAAAAAAAGAAAATAGTTCAAATAGCTTAATCTCACAACATTAAATAGTATAAATGATTACTAATGGAAGAAAAATAGAAAAGAAAAACAAAGAAAAAATGAAAAAGGATCTCATAAAAACAACCAGGATACAGGTAACTCAACATCTGCAAGATGATGCAAAAATGAAAACCGTGAGATTCATAGGAATCAGTGAGAAAGATGTAGTCAATACGAATGATATAAAAAGAATATGGGCAGAAGTAATAGCAGAAAACGTACCAAATATGATAAAACAAACTGACATTCAGGTAACTGAAATATATAGAACTCCAAATAACATTAACTCAACTAAAAACACACCCAGACATATAATAATCAAGATCCCAGAAATCCAGCAGAAGAATAATATACTCAAAGACACTAGAGAAGAAACACAGATCACATTTAAAGGAAAACCCATCAGAATAACAGCAGGTTCTTCTTCACAAACCATGAAGTCAAGAAGAGCATGGAGCAGAGTGCTTCAAGTCCTCCATGAAAACAAATTCCAGCCCAGACTGCTATACCCCTCAAAATTCTCTTTCAAGTATGAGGGAAAGGTGAAATACTTACATGCCAAGGAACAACTAAAAATTTCATAATGTCAAAACCAACTGTACACAAACTTCTAAAAAATATTTTAGAGGGAGACCAAAATGACCTAATCTCTACAAATTAGACCAAAAAGAACACACCAAACAGGGCAACAATTAAACAATAGAAAAAGGAGTAGAAGGTAGTAAGTAAAAGCCATTACAATCATAAATCAATACACTTCAATTATAAGCATTAATATAAATGGACTCGATTCTCCAACTAAAATAAATAGACTGGCAGAGTGGATAAGGAAACAAAATCCAACCATATATTGTATACAAGAAACACCCTTAACTCATAAAGAATCTCATAAACTAAAAGCTAATGGATGGAAAACAATACTACATGCTCCAGCACTTAAAAAAAAAAAAAAAAAAAAAAAAAAAAAAAAAAAAAAAAAAAAAAAAAAAAAAAAAAAAAAAAAAAAAAAAAAAAAAAAAAAAAAAAAAAAAAAAAGCAAGTTTAGCATTCCTGTTTGCAGATAGTCTAAACTTGAAACCAAGAATTGTCAAATGAAATAAAGAAGGCCACTACATTTTGGTTTGGGGAAAAATTCAAGATGAAGAGGTAACTCTCATAAATATGTATGCAACCAACACAAGAGCACCAAGTTAAAGAAGACAAATCTTAATGGATTGGAAAAATCTAATATCCAATAACACAATCTTAACAGGAGACCTTAATATCCCTTTATCCCAAAAAAGATAGATCAAATAGATAAAAATTAGCAGAGAAGTTACAGAATTGAACCAGATCTTGGAACAAATGGACTTAATGGACACACATAGAGTGTTCCACCCAAGCACATCAGAATACACTTTTTCAGCTGTTCATGGGATATTTTGCAAAATTAACCACATACTAGTATATAGGGCATGCTTAAGTATATACAAGAAAACAGAAATTATACCATGTATATTATATGACCATAGTACAATGAAACTGGAAACAGATGAAAAAAAAGTCACAGGAACCACAGAAATATATGGAAATTAATCAACACGCTTTTCAGTACCCAGTGTGTTACAGATGAAATTAAAGAAGAAGTTAAACAATACTTACATTTTAATGAAAATTCAAATATAATCCACCAGAATTTATGGGATGCAATGAAAGTAGTTCTTAAAGGGAAATTTATAGTCCTTAACTCACATTAAGAAAACAGAATGGAGGGCTAGTGAAATGGTACAGCTGTCTAAAGCCCCTGCTTAGGAAAGTTTAGGCAACAGCATGGACCACAGTTAAATTCCGGCACTACATGCTGCGCCATCCATAATGTTAAAAACGAACTAACTAACTAAACAAACAAATGAAACAAGAACAACAACAACAACAAAACCCAGAATGGGAACAAATAAATACTCTCATATAGCACCTAAACTGACTAGAAAAGGAAGAGCAAATGAAACCCAAAGCCCAAAGACAGGAGGAAATTATAAAGATTGCAGCAGAAATTAATTCAACTGAGACAAAGGAAACAATACAAAGAATTAATGAATCAAAAAGCTGGTTCTTTGAAAGATTAAATAAAATTGATAATCTCCTAGCTACCCTTATCAAACAGAGGAAAGAACGGACTCAAATTCAAGCAATAAGGAATGAAGAGTGAAATTACTACAGACCCAACAGAGGTTTGGAGGATCATTAATAGCTGCTTGGAGAATCTTTACTCTCACAGAATTGAAGACACAAATGAAATGGACAGATTCCTAGAAAGGTAAAAACTATCAAAACTGGATCAGGAAGATATGAGAACTCTCAATAACCCAATAACAGTCAATGAAATACAAAATGTAATAAAAGTCTACTGACCAAGGAAAGTCCAGGTCCTGATGGATTCAAAGCTGAATTCTACAAGAAATTTAAAGAAGACAAAATTCCAATACTCCTGAAACTGAGATTGAAAAGGAAACAATCCTCCCAAAATCATTCCTAGAGGCAGGTATTACACTGATACAAAAACCAGAGATAGAAGCAACTAAGAAAGAGAACTACAGGTCAATTTCTCTCATGAATATAGATGCCAAAATCCTCAATAAAATCCTTGCCAATAGAATACAGCAAATCATTAAGAAGATTATACACCATGACCAGGTATGATTCATCCCAGGGATGCAAAAATGGTTTAATATATGCAAACACATAAATGTAATACACTATGTCAATAGAGCCAAATCCAAAAGCCATGTGATCATCTCAATTGATGCAGAAAAGTCTTTTGACAAAGCCCAATATTCATTCATGTTCAAAGTATTACAGCAAATAAGAATAGAGCACCTCTAACTCAATCTAATAAGGCCATCTTTGACAATCCAATGGCTAACATAATTGTAAAGGGGGAAAAGCTGAAGTCTTTTACTTTGAGATCTGGTACAAGACAAGGATGTCCCCTATCACCACTCCTGTTCAATATAGTTCCGGAATCATTACTTATAGCTATTAAACAAGAGAGAAAAATTAAAGGAATAAGAACAGTAAAGAAGAAGTTAAATTATCACTATTTGCAGATGATATGATAATCAAATTGGAAGACCAAAAACCACTCGACCAAGAAGCTACTGGAATTAATATGCAAATTCAGGATCATAACAAGGTACAAAGCTGACAAACAAATGTCAGTAGTATTCCTCTACACAGATAATAAACACACTGAGAGAGAATTTAGAGAAACAATACTTTTTTTTTTTGTCTTTTTGAGACAGGGTCTTGCTATGCAGTTGAAGCTGGCCTTGAGCTCACTTTTCTAGCCCAGGCTGGTCTGAAACTCACACCAATCCTCCTGCCTCAGCGTCCTGAGTGCTGGGATGACAGGAGTGAGCCACCACGCTCAGCTACAATACCCTTTAAAATAGCATCAGAAAACAAAAAAATAGCATAAAAAATGAAATACTCAAGAATTAACCTAACTAAAAATGTAAAACATCCATTCAATGAAAACTACAGTACTCTGAAAAAATAGATCCTAGAGGAGTTTAATAAATAGAAAGTTATTCCCTGCTCCTGGATAGGTAGAACCAACTTTGTAAAGATGGCCATACTCCCCAAATTTTTATACAGGTTTAATGCAATCGCTATAAAAAATACCATCAACATATCTCACAGACTTGGAGAAATCATTCCTAAAATTTATCTGGAATCCAAAAAGACCTAGAATTGCAAAGACAATCCTGGGTAACAAAGGTAAGGCAGGAGGCATTAGAAGTCCTGACCTAAAGTTATATTACAGAGCTGCTATGATAAAATCAGCATGATATTGGAAAAAAATATAGACCTGAGGATCAATGCAGAAGGTGCAGAAGCAAAGACAAACACATTCAGCCACCTTATTTTTGACAAAGGGGCCGAACATGTTTCCTCTGAGAAAGATAACCTCTTTAGCAAATGATGCTGGAAAAACTGGCTCTCTATATGATGAAAACTAAAACTTGACCCAGGTCTATCACCATGCACTAAACTAAAGTCAAAACAGATTGAAGATATAAATATTAAAAGAGACACACTAAATCTCCTACAGGAGAACGTGGGAGGAAATCTTCAAGACATCAGGGTAGGCAAAGAGTTCATGGAACAAAATCAAAATACACACATAACACTTGAAAGAATCAACAACTGGAACCTCCTCTGGCTGAGAAACTTTTTCTCATCAAAACAAATTACCAACAGGGTGAAAAGCCAACCCACAAATTTTAAAAATAGTATTCAGACAAAGATCTTCTATCTACAATTTATAATGAACTAAAAACCATTAGGGTCCCAAAATTCAAAGACCCAATCCAGAGATGGGCATCGGAGATGAACACAAACTTCTCAGAGAAAGAATTTTGACAAGCATATAAATTCATGAAGCAATGCTCCACACTGCTATCCATGCAAATCAAAACAACACTTAGATACCATCTCACCACAGAAAGAATGGCTACCATAAAGTATAAGGACTCAAAAGAACAATAAATAAATAAACAAAAAAATAGAATTTGGGAGATACCAAGAATCAAACTCAAGACCTTGCCTTTTCTGCGTCCCCAACCCCTATACATTTTTTAAGAAGAGTGACTTAAAAACAAAATGTATTTGGAAGTGTTAAGTTTTACTGAAAGTGCTAATATTTAACTATTTCACCATTCTTACATACCTATATCTTTTAATCTAAACAGATATGATGATTAAAATATGAAATACACTTTGAAATTCTGTACTATATGTGCTCTTACTTGTTACTGTTTTTCTATTTTTGTTTCTGCCATTTTACTCTTTAAAATAAAATTTTAAATTAAAAAGTAAATAAATAAAAAGAAAGAAAATGAGTGCCAAAGCCACGTATGAATGTACTGCTTTTAACTTAAATCATGGAGGCATTCCTACTACTATTCTCTTACAGTCAAGACTCTAGTGCTTGCCATCACAGAAGTTAGAAGCAACCTTTCTACGAAGTGGAAGAACAATTGTTTACAAAATGAAGAGGATCAATAGGACAACCTTTGTGTAATAAGAAAAAAAAAACTGTTTAAAGTTAAGAAAAAAACTGAAAGTAATATTTAAACTTCTTTATTTTTTCTTCTTTTTTTTTTTTTTTTTCGTGTGGTCTTGGGGTTTGAACCCAGAATTTGCACTGAGGTAGATTATCATCATCTCTTTTTAATTTACATTTATTTATATTTTAAAATTTTGAGACATCTTTTTGCTAAATTGCTAAGTAGTACAGTGCTATTCTAATTATTGTCCTCCTACCTCAACCTCTCCAACTCCTGGGATTACAAGTGTAATCACAGCCTCTTATTTATACTTAATTTTTCAGGTACACATGCAACAGGATAAAATAAACTTAAGGTTTTATAAGTACATTTTTCTTATACAAATTTAACTAATATAATTTTTGACAAATTGTATTCATAATTATGTCTTAGCATCTTCATGTCTGATGACAATCAGAGTTTTACTATAGCCTACAAGTTAGAAATTGAAGCATGTTGAAGTTAATTAAGGTGTTTAGGAAAGCACAGTGAAACAAACAAAATGAATAAACAAACAAGCAAAACCAAGAAAAATAGTAAGTCATAAAACCACATGATGACTATAGCCACTCTGGTTTCCTTAAATATCAGGCTCTGGAATAGAGTCAAGTACCTATAGCAATGTAAGATCTTAACGATTTTCCTCTGCATAATGCTTTCTTCTAAATTCCTTTTTATTTACTCCTTCCAAATGGCAAAACAAAAGTCAGAGGATACTTTTCAGAATCACACTTAGAAAGGTAATGTTTTTCCATGCCCATTGTTTCATTCCAGCATACAATATCTTTTTTAATTACTTTTTTTTTTTTTTTTTTGTCTTTTTGAGACAGGGTCTCACTATGCAGTTCAGGCTGGCCTTGAGCTCACTTTTGTAGCCCAGGCTGGTCTCGAACTCACATCAATCCTCCTGCCTCAGCCTCCCGAGTGCTGGGATTACAGGCGTGAGCCACCACGCCCGGCTTAGAGTTCTTAATTTTAATGACATTAATTTATATGTTTTGTGATTAATGGTTTTGGGGTCTCATTTCAATAACACTTATTTAAAATTTAAGATTATACTCTTCATATTTTTGCTAGATCATTTCTTGTTACCAGGTTAATATTTAATTCTTGCATTTAAGTATATTACTTAATTCATGTCTTTAAACACTAATAAATGCATACAAAACTTGATATTAAAGGAAAGCAACTTTCATCTATGTCTGATTTCTAGGTACTGCTAATTTATGCTGAAATTAGTGTTAAAAGTTTGTAATGTCTTTCCAAGTGCTCAGTACATATAGAAATACTAATGTTTTGGGGCTGGCCAAATCGCTCAGTGCATAAAAGTGCCTGCTTAGCCTGATTCAGGAGCCAGGGTTTGATCCTCAGGGTGCTGCAAACACCCTGCCTTCAGGGTGTGCTGAAATGGTGATTGTGACTGGGAGTGGTGGTGTGTGCCTGTAATCCCAGGTCTTGAGATGCTGAACACAAGCAGATCACAATGAATCAAATCTACATAATGAAACCCTGTAGACCCAATTCTAAATACACACACACACACACACACACACACACACACACACCCCTAATGTTTTGCTATATGTTTACATATTTATCTTTACATTATAACATCTCAAATGGGTTATATCATAAAATATTCGTTTTGTGCACTTTCATTTGTTTATGTGTCATGTGATTATCCCAACTATTGTTTGATAAATAATTTAAAGTTTTCTCTTTTCTTTTATTTTTCATTATAATAATTATGTAGTGAAATTAACTTCACAATGTGTAATTTATCTTATATTGATATTATGTATATAATTTATTTTTAGAAAAAAAACAAAGAATGAACAAAAGGAATGAAGACAGAATATTTTAAATATTGATACTATAATGCATTATTTTCTAGACATGTTGTTTGCCAACCCAGTAGCAGTCAATAAATGAACCTCCTTTCTCATAATGTGAAGATAAAGAATTTGTTCTTTGCTCATTTGATGGTGAAAATAATTCCCTATCTTTGAAATTTGTGTTGGCATTTTTATCAAGAAAGATTGAGTAGGTGAGCTTATGGTTATAGACTTTGGGTATAGTCTTACAGCTCCAAGATGGCAAGTTGGTAAATGGCAGAAAAAGAGAGAGAGAGAGAGAGAGAGAGAGAGAGAGAGAGGGAGAGAGAGAGAGAGAGAGACTGTGAGAGTTGCTGTTCTGACCCTGGAGCATAGCAGTGTGGGGAAGACAAGAAAGGGGAAAGTGGTTCCTGTGGACCCAAAAGGACGTGAAGCAAGAATGGAAGCTCATAAAGAGTGAAGAGACAAGCTTCAGTGAGGAAGAAGGGCATAGCAAGTGGAGCCTTCTCCTTTTTAAAAATTGTATTAATTTTAATAAAAAAGAAAAACAATGAGACAGTTTCAAAACACATTGGCAGGACAGCCACAAGAATTAATACAATGCATATTGTTGTCTTCATAGTAGTTGATCAGAGTACAAGATGCAGACATGATAACTTTTGTAAACACTGTTGGTACAAATATTTCTTCTCGCTGAACTGAGTTGTATATATAGTTCAATAGTCCATAATAGTAGTGGGTTATCAGCAAAACTGGCAATGTCAGAAGCTGTTGACTTGAGCCATTTACAACTCAGCAGCTTATCTTGCTTTACTTTTTATGTCTCGTGGTTAAACTTTTCTGCTGGATGGTTAAGGTAAAGTTAAAGCAAGACCTATATTACAAAACAAGTAACTTTTGTATTTGACAAGATCAGTCAAATCCCCTCAGGATTTACCTGAAACCATGTACAGTGTTCAGTAGAGCTTTTGTTAGTGTCATCCCTCTGGATGATTCATGCCCATTCCTTGCGTCAAGAACACTGCATGAAAGGGTTAGCTCAAACCTGCAGACACAGTGACATCAGAGGCTGCTACAGAGAAATACAGCAGAGGAGGGCAGCAGTGGATGTGAAGGACTGCACTACCTGGTGGTGAGTGCTCACTGCTCATTCACTCTTGGAGACCTGTTGGAGAGCAGCTGGCTGAGGTTAGCACTGAGAGTGGCTGCTGGTTCCCCCTAGCACCTTGCAGCTGGGTTCATGTCCATAGAAGGTGTGCTGATTGATACAAGATGAATGAGTTTGGTCTTACCAAACAGGGCCAGAATACAGTCTGAACTTCAAGAGAAATAAAGTTCCAGGCTCTCTGAGCTTACTCAGTACTCCAACATAAAGTTGCTGATGACTTGCTTGGTTAAATAAACACAGATCTGGGCTCTGTCTGGACACATTGTGTACCAGTGACAACACAGGCAAACCTAGAGTGGCTTTTTTTTTTTTCTTGTCTCATTTATTTTTGTTGTTGCTATTCTGTTTTTTTCTCCCTTTATTTTTTAATATTATTTTAATAAGAGTGTAAATGTGGTTTCTAATCTCTTTGTGGTTGTTTTCTGTTCTTCCTTATTTTTCTGCATCTTGCCTTCTTAATAGGTTTTTAAAAAACTGAACATGTTCTCCCCTTGTTCTATCACTTCCTCTTCTTCATCTCTAGTTTCTCCTTAATCCTTTGCAAACTTTAACCACTGTAACAGTTTATGTCTAGTTGTGCCCTTAAAGCCTCATGCAGTCGTTGGACAGGCTTCTAGAGTTCGTGATCAGTTTATGATCAATGTGAAGATTATGGATGTGAGTGCTAGCCTGCCCTGGCATGGGTAGTCTGCATACAATTTGAGGAAGGGAAGTGGGCTTGCCTGCTGCTTCAAGCACTGTTTCTCCCTTTGCTCTCTGTAATGCCATGAATGGTTGTTCTCTGTAATGTGCCACTCTATGTTGGAGCCAGCAGAATATGAACTGAAATCTATGAAATGTGAGCTAATGTGGATATTGGGTATTTTGCCCCAGCAACCGAGACAACCACTAGGGTTAAAATTAACATATTAAGGACTGATACATTACATGTTATTTTGTGATTTGTTTTAGATTTTGTTACAAAACCACAAACATAGTTCATATGGTGAGAGGTGGAAAATTAATGTGTACCTGAGGTCATTTTCAGAGTTGTATTTAATGCTATAGTTATTGCTGATGGCACCACTTTAGCCAAAAGAGATATAACTGTACTGGCCAACTGTTCTTTCTGGTATTCCAAGACCAAGATTCACTAAGGGTCACAAAATGTACTGAGGCACAGTGCCAAAGAAACAGGGATTGGGCCAAACAGGTAGAAATCCTTCATTGTCGACAAATTGAAGAGATAAGATCTTGCAACAGAGTCAAATCATAGCTACAACTGGAAGCATCTCAAAGAAGTAGTTATTTCCTAAGAGTTTTAAATACTTATAGTAAAGCAACTCACTATAGCCAATTTATAAGCATCATCTCAAGAATTAAAGTAAAAGGAGAGAGAGAGAGAGAGATTATTTAAGCAAAATGCAACACCATACAACCAATTCACTAAAGGTAAACATAAGCAGCCATGAGGTGAGACAATCTGATAGCCTCTCCTATTGACTCTCTGAAGTGGTAACAATAAAGCAATGGAATGAGGCACTGTAAAAAATCAAATCAGAAATAATTTCTCAAATAAGTGCAGAAGTGGTGACTATAATGAAAACCATGCTTACTAGCTCTAGACCAGACAAGAGTAACAAAATAGAAGAACTTAAAAAAATTTATGGAAGCCATGAATACGAAAGAAAGAATACCTAAGACAGATCTAGGCAGATATCCAGGGGAATAAAAATTCCACTGAAAGTATTCAGAGCACAAGGAGACAATACAAGGGCATAATCTCAGATATAAAACACAGACCTGTCATTAGGGACCACGAAAAGAAGGTTTCTTATAATAAGCAAAGACCATGAAAAGTCAATTCAGCAACTACTAGATGATTCAAAATAGAGTAACATGAGATTAATTGAATCAATAAAAAAGCAGAAGATAGAAAATATATATATATATATATTTAATAGACATCATGGAAGAAAACTTTCTCAGTGGGAAAAAAGTATTTAACATACTGTTAAAAAGGCATTAGAGAACTGCAATTAGCCATGATCAAGAAGAAAAACAGGTTATAGTATTGCATATCCCACTCAAGATTCCAAAAAGTCAACATCAGAATAGAATATCAAAAGCTTTTAGGGAAAAGAAACAAATCTCCTATAAAGGAGCATCCTTCAAAATCATAGCTGACTTCTCAATGGAGTCTTTCACATCAAGGAGAGCTTTGGGAGAAGTACTTCAAGCCTTAAAGGAAGCAATCTCCAACCCAGATTGATATAACTTGCAAAACTCTTTCAAAACTAACAGAAAAATAAGATACTTCCATGACAACAAATACATGAGGAAATTTGTAACTATCAAACCAGCACTCCAAATGATTTTTTTCCAAAATGTTTTGAAGAAAATTCTATAAAGAAATAACAAAGACTACATGAACCCCAACAGAAGAAATTCAACAAGAAATTGAAACAGAGGAGGAAAAAAGAAACACTTTGTATTTCTATTTTTTTTAGTGTTTTACAAATCTGTTTTTTATTTTATGTATTCGTCTCACTTTCAGTAAAATTTTTCTATGTACAATCTACAATGGCATAACCCCTTGGAATCTCCATACCAAAGGAATATAAATTTGAGATAGAAGATATAGTTCAAGTAATTTTTGCTTCTGGTAATAGCAAACAAAGATTATTCACAGCAACTGTCCTTTTGAGAAATGAATAAACCAGACATTTTTTTAGAGTCTTTGGCTAGTGAGATAGCTCAGTGCCTGCTTAGGGAAGTGCTTAGTGACTGCTATTCAACATGGTTCAATCCCTGGAGCCACATGCCACACCAATCCTGCCCCCAGGCCACAAAAAATAAAAATATAACTAAAAAAATAAGGTATAGTATTATTGCTTCTGAAAACAACTAAAATAGCGAAAATTTATTTGGGATGCTTAAATAAAAAGCAAAAATATTTATGTAAATGTGATGTTGTTTCCCCAGAAAATAACGTTCATTCTCATACTTGTAGAGAGGCAAAAAAAAAAAAAAAAAAAAAAAAAAATCAGTAGAAGAAGCTCATTCCATATTTCCTTCACCAAATGTTCACATTCATGTCTGTAGCAGTCTCACTTCTTGCTTCTTCTAGCCCTTACATCTAGCAGAATTTATTAGTTTGCCACATTTTACTCATTTCCTCTACATACAGGATCTCTTCCTTAACCACCTTCTATTTTGACACAACTGATCACTGATGAAACGAAGAAGAGGAAGAAGAAGAAGAAAGAGAGAGAGAGAGAGAAAAAGAGACAGAGACAGAGACAGAGACAGAGACTGAGAGACAGAGAAAAAAATAAAAGAACCACTGGCTCAACTGTGACTATGACATTTGGCAAAATGTACTGCTCATACTGTAAGACACTGGCTTGTAGAGTTAAAATTTATTTAAAAATTTGTCTTTCAGAATACCTACAGAATATGTTACTTGTATTTAAAAATTTTACTCTACATCAGATGACTGTTAAAATGATGGTAAATAATGTAAAATGTTTATCCAAGTATGAGCTACTGTAGTAACATAGAGATAAGATTGAAGACCAATTGGTGTCCCTAGAAGTGGTGAATTATAGACAGAACTCATGGAGGCCTGCCTTCTGTTGCTCAGGAGTATCGGAAAGCTGAGGCCTGAAGCTTCAGGTGGCGGCTTTTCCTGCGGGTGCCCTGTCCTTGAATTATAGACAGAGCCCAGGGAGGGCTGCCTTGTTGCCTGAGATTCCCTGAAACCTGGGGCTCAAGGTTGCAAGTGGTGGCTCTTCCCATGTATGCCCTGTTCTTTGTTTAATCTGCTATGTGGCACCAGTGGTTGCCTCCTCCCCTGCTTACAGTATTTGTGAGCTACGTGTCTGGAAGCACGTGCGTGAGCTACATGTCTGGAAGCATATGCGTGAGCTATGTGTCTGTTAGTACTAGCGTGAGCTACGTACCTGGACATGTCTGTATTCCTTTCAAATAATTTCTGAGTGATAAGGAATAAGATAAACTTTAAAATAAGCTTACTATTACAACATAAATAGTACTCAAATGGGAAGCATTTAAGTATCATTGTTATCATGACAAGAAAATAAAAAATAACAAACTTGAAAATGACATGTGTACACAGACATGTACAACACAGTCACACATAAACACACACAAAATGAATATAAGAAAGGTGCAGTATATGTCATAAAACAAGCATAAAGATAGCTTTCTGCCCCTTTTTTTTCCTGATCTTCCTTCACAAGGACATTTTCAAAGTTAAGAATATGTTTAAGAAATCAAACAATTAATTAATAATCCATTAAGAAAAGAATCAATGCTCAGTTTTCATAGCAAAGTGACATACATGCATCAGCAAGGATTTTTATAGAACATATTGCTGTGTCAAAATGATGTGTATTGACTTTGAAATACATGCCCTACACACAAATGTGTCAGATACTTGCAGAAAGCACAAAAGACTTTATAAAAACGGTCATATGAAAATAATACCTTATTTAAAAATTATAATTTTGTTTTTTATTTTTAATATACTTGCAATCATAAAATCGGAATGAGGGAATTTATTTATTTATTAAAACAGAATCTTAAGAGAGGGAATGTGTAATAATTAGCTATGAGACTCTCAGATTCTGGATTGCTTCCCAGGTATTTGGCCACAGTTCTATGGTAAATTTTGACTATAAAATTCAAAGGATGACCTTGGCTCTGATTTTATAAGGAATATTATATTCACTTCGACTTTCACAATCTAGATTGAAAGAAGATGAAAGGATTAGCTGAAATTGAACACTATGCCTACAGTCAAAGGAAGCACAAAAGTTAAACTTGCAAAATCATAAATTATACATGAAGTGATACATGCTAATAGTATAATTTGAAGCCACCAGATTTCCTGCATTATGGGAAGCTGTTGGTGTTAGGTTAGCTAAATTGTAAGAAATTGAATAACATATATATATATATATATATATATATATATATATATATATATGCCCTTTAAAACTTTATAGTTATACATTATGTAAAACATTTGTAGAATAGTTAAATTTCATGTAAATGATAGACAAAATCATCAGAATTTTTAAAACAACTTTTATGCCTAACTTGATTAATACTTGGTAAAATAATTTGTGAAATGTTGTTGTAAACATTTTTATATGAATGTATTTGCTTAAGAAATATTTTAGAAAAGATTAAAAATTACATTTGAAGAAGGTTATGATCATAAAAACTGTAAACTCTTGCATCACTTTTAATTTTTTTAAAATTTTATTTAGACATATTGGTAGTTCCTGTAGTTCACTGTCTTCTTGGAAGACAGTTGCATGTACATATTGCAGCACATTTCTTCTTTTTTACATCAATTCTCTTCTTGCCCCTTTTGAATCATTTTTAAAACTTGTTTCATGTATGTTAAAACATTTCCGGAGCTGAAATCGTAGGCTGGTAACACAGAGACCCAGGTTCAACCTCACTACTGCCTGAGAAGACTAGCATTGGGTCATGGGAAAACTCCTAAACTCACTCTTATTCACAGGTAAAAAATTATTGAAATTTTAAATATCAAAGTAGCTTGAATTTCTTAAGAAACAAGAGTCAGAAAAATAGAAGCATAATGTGACATTATTAGGCAAAGCAACTTTTGACATATACTGAGGAAAATGAGTTTGTTATCTGTAGGTCTCAGGAACAAGGCTGTACCTGTCCTTGTCATTCTATCTAGCACTGATGAGTACTTTCCTATCCATTTTATTGATTTTCAAAATTCCTTTATTCAGAAAGAGGTGGAACCGTCCACCTGCGTAATGTTTCCCAACTTTTTTCTGACCTGCAGCTTTTCCCAGCTTCCAGATATATGATGCCACTGTCTTTTATTATTATTGCTATTATTAGCTATAACCAAACCTTCCATTTTCCAATTTAAAATACATCCTTCCTTTTAAAAATGTCTTGAAGATTGTGAGTAGACACAGCTCGTTTGAAGAAAGAGAGTCCTGTGGCCGGGAGACAGCAGTGGCCTAGAGTTGTACATTTATTCCTCAGTATTTGGATGCAAATGAAGAAGAACAGTGTTAGTCAGAGGCTGAGAATCTAAAGTCAGAGCCCATTTTGCCCAGAAGTACAGGCTGCACTTTTCTTATTTTATACTGTGTCTTTAGTTTTTTAAAGTGTTCATCACAGTGACACGGTGATATAGAAAAGTAAGCTGTGTTCCATGTATCAGCACGAGTTACCTTTCCTCCTTTTCAATATCAGAAACACACACATGCCTCAGAGTCTCTCACAACTCAAAAAGTAAAAATGAACAGATGCAATGGATATACTTAGCAATTCCCCCTCCTTTTTTAAAACCAATTTCTTCCATGAACACATTTACTAATAAAATATTCATAGATAAAAGGAAGAAAATTTCCTCAATTCTTAGCCTTCATTAGAATTTCTGAAAGCCTGTTATTACTTATTAAAGCAATAAATATACAATTGTTACTAAGTTCGCAATGATTTTAGAGATGGAAGATATAACAATGAAATGAGAAGATAATCAGAAAATAAGTTAATTCAATAGAAGTATACTTAAACAGAGAAAAGGAAAACAACTGATGGTGTTGTATTAGTAAATATTGCCTCTAATTTTAATAGACCTTTAGTATAGGTAAAAAAATAAAATAACAACTGCTCTGTAAAGCAAGTTGGAGAATTAAGATATTGTCTTGGACACTTCAGGGCAAGGATTATGAATCTCACATAGAATATCTGTGTCTTGTGAAAATGCTGACCACAATGTTTCACTTTCAGCTCTTTCTTATTGAATGTTTATCTTCTGGTTTTTTTTTAATTTCCAAAAATTTTAGAAAGAAACAGAAAATAGTTAAAAGAACCCACTTCCTTAACACTTCAGATGCATAAGCAGCAGTTTTAGTTACGGATATTCAATGAAATTCAGCTGAGTCTTATAAGTCTACATAAAAATCATTAAATTTATCTTTGTTGACTTATTTAATTTTGTAACACTTCAGAATATAGCAGATTCAGATTTTATATGAAATACTACTAAAAATGATTATGTTTCAAAGGATACCAGATTTTCAAATCTGTAGTCTTACAAAGAAATCCAGAAATCTAAACAACAGAACATTTAACAAAACAACTCTTGTCTATCAAAAATCTGTCCTTTGTAATTGCAGTTTTTGAATGAAGTAGTAATGAAGCTGATTTTTTAAAACTTCCTTCTCCGCAGTTATCAATTCTTCGCACTGGTGTTTTGCCCGGTAAACCATGGAACTTATATTAGCTCTCACTTCATAATCTTACTCAAGGAGTGATCTCTACAATAAACAATTACATGTTGCTTATGAGGTTTGGGGCCTGTTGACTGATGCTATCACTTTGCAATCCACTGAATGGCTAAAAGAGTGTAGGAACATCATTGTAAAATATGGCACCCCTGCCAAGATGATTATTTTAATTAAAAACCTATGGAGAGTAGTAGATGTTCAAAGATTTCCTCTTACAGCCCTTCACCTGACTGTACTGGAACTGCCACAAAAGAGAACAGAAATGTACTCCAGCTATCACCCTAAGAAGAATATAACTTAGCAGTGCTCAGAGTTTTTCTTGAAATTTCTAAGTTTTTTTTTTTTTTTTTTCTAAAATGTTTCCTTAAAAATAGTGGCCTATTGCTATACTTATTTTTCATACTATTTGTTGTGAAATTTTCTCCAGTGCTGTTTTCTTTCTTTTTTCTTTTCATTTTCTTTAATCTTATTTTTTTGGTATAGGGGCTTGCTACACAGCTCAGACTGGCTGTGATCTTCCTATCTCGGTATCCCCATAACTGAGATTACAGGCCTGCACCACCACACTTGGTTTCGGTGGCCTGCTTGGCATGAGGCCAGCAGGGCATATGGTACCACGGTCGAACCTTAGTCCTTCTGCTTGCCAGCCGTGTACTTAGACCACAGAGCTAGCTCCCCAACACATGATCTTTGCCTTCTGTAACTGAATGCTATCCAATGTTATTATCCTTTGCCTGTAAAGACTATCAGGTCTTCAAGAGAAAGAATCCTATAATTTAAGGGCCATGGGATTACCTTCTGTGCTTGAGTTTAACTTTGAACAATTGACTGATTTCTTTACTCAGCTAAAACCTATATTAACTCTGAGGATAGTTACATATTTGTTTTTTCTCCTAACCAAATCATACCCTAGTGGAGTTATTATATTTTCTTGGTTTACTCCATGTGTACCTCTGGACTTCCATGTCTATGAATTAAAAACCTATCATTTCTTTGCATGAAGAAAAGGACTGTGGAGATAGTTTGGTAGAATAAGTGCCTGTCTGGTGAGAAAAACAAATAAAAAGAATTATTTTGGGGTTGGAGATTTAGCTCAGTGGGAGAACGCTAGCTGAGCAAGCTGGAAGCCCCTAAAAAAGCAATTTAACAAAACAAACAAAAAGAAGAAACAAACAAGTAAAAAGAAGACCCGAAACACATAAGACAACGTTGCATGAAGAGGCTTTAAAATCTGTGGGAAACTAGTTTAAACAAAGTACCTGAAAATCTCACAGTAAATACACCTATGTCACTAAATCAATTGGTTAAATTTCCAGTGCTATTTTGGAAAAAAATTAATTTACAGAATTTAATTTATGAAAAGTTGGAAATAATAAATTATATCTTTTATGAGTGGCAGTTATCACAGCAATGATTTACCTTTAAATATTCTTTATTGTCTTAAAAATATTCTCTGACTAATGGCTCAAAATAAGTTTTAATGCTGGAGATAATCTGAAAGTTCAGTTACATGGAATGAAGAAGATAAGCATTGCTCATGAAATTATCGCTGAGAATTGATTATCAAGTTCTTGCATACTTTCTATAGTATGTGACATGTAAACTGTTAGATTACAATAACCGTAAAATATAGATATTTACACTAATGTCACCATTTGCAGTAATTTTAAAACTACAGCAATGTATTATTTGGGAGTCATGCCTTACTAAAACCAAGAATTCTCCAACTGTTGATAAATAATGAAAGTTTTAGAACAATACAGTTGGAAATTTGGAACAGTTTGAAAAGAAACATCGAAAGTATCTTGACAAGTCCTAGAGAGCCCGTTTAGGAAATGAGATTAATAAAAGGTTCTTAAAAGTGCCAAGCGGACAATTGACTTTTAAATTTTCTTACTATACTGAAAACCAATTAAAAGTCTCTTGCACATCTTTCACAAAATGATTTTTATTTATTTTAAATCCATGAAAATTACATGTAACTCTGGTTTAAAACTGATCTTCTAGCGCATACTGTTTCCCCTACAGAGAGTTATATTTAAGTCCTTTTTTTTTTCTCTTAACCAAGATGCACAGCGCATCAACAGCAGTAGTTAGCTGCTGTGGGCCAGCAACCTTATGTTAGTTCATACTGTAAATCTACAATGAAACTTTAAAATTACAGATGTAGAAAGATTATTTGGGTCATGATTAGCAATTGCAAAAGTACTTAGTATTAAACTGCTATAAAATGTCTTATTTGTAGCATTTTTTTGCACTGTATTTGCAACTTAGCACTTTTTTTTAATTGTTGATTTATTCATTGAATCAAAATTATACTATGTATAAAACAGCAATTTTTATATAGAAGGACTCAATGCTTCACAATATATAGTTATCTTTAAAAAGTCAAGATGCAAATCACAATGATTATGAATATATAATTTACGTTAAGACATTCTCCAAAGGTGATTTGTTTGACTATTTGTTTTCAAAATCATCCTTGAAGAATCTAGTGATCACTTTCCTTCACTTTCCACTAAAATCACTTGGCCCGATATAGCAATAGATGGCACTTCAATTGTGTATGATTTTTGTTTCACTCTTTTTGGTTGAAATACAGTTTTCTTGCTTGTTTTTAAATATGAATGCTTTATTTTTTTCAATTTTTTATTGTTTAAATTTAACAATGGTTATATTACATATTTTCATCATCAGATCAGTTTAGATTAATACACATAGGTAATAAGATTGATCAAACAATTAAACATTAACCTTTCTAAATCCACATTACTTTTTTTTTCTTTTCCCCCTTCTTTTCTTTGAAAGTTGACATATTGCATATTGTCTTCACAATCATTCTGTAGAGTGCAGTGTGTGGGCATGACCCACCTCCCTATTGATGTTGCATAGAAAAAAGAAAGAAAGAAAAAAAAAAGGAAAAACTATACTTCTCTTTGGACTAAGAAGAAGCAGATACATACACAGTCAAGGGTTTTGCAATTGCAGTGTGCCACCAGTAAAGCTTGTGATGTTGGAGGCTATTGAATCTAAGCCTCCTAAAGCTCATCTCACCAATCTAGCTCTGCGTTCCATGCACTGTAATTAAGGATTTTTTTTTCTTGCTGGGTGGTCAAGAGCAAGTCGAAGCAAGACCTGTATAACTAAACATTCTTTTTTTTTTTTTTTTTTTTTTTTTT